>CABHPQ010166073.1:0-18187 GCA_902168405.1 Peromyscus aztecus
AAAAAAAAATTACTCCATGCCTTCCTAAGTAAAAACTACAGTCTCAGGTTAAATTGAATGCAACAACCCCTTAGAAATTTTTAAAATGTAATCATTGATCGCAGCCTTTGTTGCAAAAGAGCAGAGAAATGAACCCGGTGAGCTGAGAGTCACCCGAACAAATTCCTCAGCTCTCAAGACTACAGTGATGGAGCTATTTATAGGTCCCTTTCTCCTTTAACTTAGAGAAGAGGGAGAAAGCTGGATCAGGAAAACCCCATTTCATTCAGGATTGCACACACTGTTTGCATTAATCAGGAACCTGATTACTTTCCCTGAAATGATTCAAGTATTAATGATTTCCCTGCCAGAATCTAATGAGCATTTCCTTTGGATTGATAGTTGCCTTTGCTTCATTCACATACTCACAAATTTTGATCAACAGTTTGGTTTGGTAAAAACGTGATTGTTTTCTAGGCCATCAGCATATCAGCTAGAGAGGATGTTAGAATGATTCATGCAACTTAAAATTGGAATGTGAAAAGATGGCAAGTTAAAATATGAACATAGAGATACCCCATGGAGTCCATGGCAGAGACTGTTGAAATGGAACCAACTGAAATCCCTTAGGAATGAGATTTTGCCTTCAGCATTCTCTTTGCTCTGACCTAGAGCAGCGCCTGGGAAGCAGCCTAGGAAAGCCAGGGGAGGAGGCAAAGATGCAGAAACAATGTAAGACCCAGGTTCAGATTCCCTGGTGGAAACAAGCCACGAGTTCGTTACCAGAACTTCCACAGCACCTCCCTTGACACCAACAATCAGGGGGTTGAGTCATGATGAATATCCTCACTGTCCTGTTCACAATCCCCTTTAACCCTTTGTCAGATGACATCTTCAGGAGCTATTAAAAAGAAAGGCCCGTGTGCACAAAGAGCAGGAATTTTCCTGCAAAGTGCTAAGAAGGCCAGCTGGGATTGGTTGGATTGCTGTTTTCTTAGGACAGGTGAAAGATGATTTATAAAATGCATTTCTCTACATTGAATGTTTGTCCTAGGAAGATGTCTGAACTTCAGCATTTTAGGTAAGAACAGATGGACAGAGAAACCAGTGAAGGAAATAGCATCCCACAAATGCCAACACTTGATGATGCTAACTCTATCGTTATTGGCCAAGTTCAAAAGATTATCTGTGGCCTCAGTTTTCTTGTATATAACATATGGGTAACTGCAGTACTTGTCTCTTACGGTTATTTTTCAGATTAAGTGATTTAATTCATGTAAAGTTTTAAGATTATCTAGCACTTAGTGAATAAGTATTTCTAAGAAACAAGTTGGAAAAAAGCAAATATCAAAATGGAAATTGTTTCCTCAATGTGATGGTAACTTTATATATCTCTTGCCTCTAAGTTGCCAGAAACAGAAAATTGTGCTCCTTAACTCCTCTAGTTAGTGGGTAAAGGAGGCCCTAGATGGGAAACCATGGTGAAGATCTGAGCACATTAGGAGAAGGTACAGCAAAAAGAAATTTCAGTCATGGTCAGGAGAGGACATTCCTGTCAGCCAGCACTCACAGGAAGAGACTAGACACTCCCAAGTATCACTGGGCTAGCCTTAGCAGTGGACATACCTGGGAAGGAAGGAGACAGCTTCTCAGAGGGTTTTGTGATGATCTCTCCCATGTGATGGTTTGAATGAGAATGGCCCCCATAGGCTCATATATTTGAATGCTTGGTCCCCACTTAGTGGAACTGTTTGGGAAGGATTTAGAGGTGTGACCTTGTTGGAGTAAGTGTGGCATTGTTGGAGGAAGTGTGTCACTGGAGGGTGGGCTTTGAGATTTCAAAAACCCATGCCAGGCTCAGTCTCTCTGTCTCTCTGTCTCTCTCTGTCTCTGTCTCTCTGTCTCTGTCTCTGTCTCTCTCTCTCTCTCTCTCTCTCTCTGCCTGCAAGTGAGGCTTTAAAGCTTTCTGCTACTTCTCCAGTACCATGCCTGCCTGCTGGGAGCCTCTGAACCCACATGATGTTAACTTACTAATCCTTTGAAACTGTAAGCAAGCCCCTAAATAAATGCTTCCATCTACAAGTTGCCTTGGTTGTGGTGTCTCTTCATAGCAATAAAACAGTAATTATGACACCCTATGTACCTTCACATCTTTGCTTCCAAAAATCACAAGATGTAACATTACATTTACATCAGTTAATGATGAGTTTAGTGGAGGTCAGAGTGCTGAAGGGCGCATACCCTAAAAATTGTCTAAGTTGATGTTTCTTTAAGAGGCACAGGGAAAGCCACATGGAGCAGGGGGAGATCAAGGATTTGCTTGCAATTTGCCTTGTGATTCAGTTCAGAGGGGCAGACAATGAGAAAGCCACAGGCAGAGAGGTGCTTCTGCCAGGTATGTGAGACCCCACTGTTTAGTGGCTGTGATTGCTGTTGCTTAACACTGTTTCAAGTTTTTAATTACCTGTAATATTCACTAGAATTTCCTTCTAGTTCCAAAGAGTGCTAGGAACACAGGTTTGAGGACCAGTACTGCCAACAGCTATGATTCCACGTGTGGATTTGAGATGACCTAACATTTTCTGTGCAGGTACATGGTACTCTAATACAGAGATACGAGGATGCTACTGTTTTAGTTCCATAACTGTAGGTGTAAATGTGAGGTTAGAGACCCCTTTTACCATCCTTTCCTCAAAAACATTTTTACAGAATCAATTTGAAAGGAAGGAAGATAATTGGGAATTATGGTGTGATCATAGCAAAGCAGAGATGTCCCAGCAAAGGACTGGAAAGGTGAGTAGTACTGAAATTCTCATGCTAATGTTTCACTGAGTAATTATTAGTTTTTGGAGTAAAGATATGTTTTTAAATGTGCCTGTACATAACTGCTGATTTGTTATTAATTCCATAAATTAGACCATACTAGAAACTAATATTTCCACATTGCAATTGTAGTCAAATGACATTCAGATGGCAGACATCCATTACTTGACAAGCTAGAGGCATGGCACTTGCCATGATTTCAGTAAAAAAAAGTTATTGTGCTAAACATAATTACAGTTATTTCTTCTGCAATGGGAAGCTTAGTAATAGAATTTCTGTTTATGTTCCAGAATATAAATTTCTGTTTATGTCTGAACAGTTCCACAAAGTAATTGGTCTATTTAATTCATATAAAACCCTAGCTATTGGTAGTTTGAAATATAGACATGTTGCACAAATGTATGGAAAATTTAAAAACAGAAAATAAAATCCATTGTTACTTTCAAAGCAGAAAGTAGTGTTGACAGGAGCTGGGGGAGCCTGAGTCTCAATTTGGTGTCTGAGGACCCAGGTCATAATCTTCATTTAGAAACTCAACAAGAAATTTTAGCACATCACTGAACCTCATTGAATTTCAGATTTTGCCTATGCAAATTGTATGCAAATATCTGATCTAATCACCCTGTCCAGTTTCTATGAGATTTGGGTATAAAATGTGTATGAAAGTAAACATTATTTAACTATATAGTACTATTCATCATGGTATCCTTTTCAGTATCCTGCTCTCTTCTTGACATTAATATTTAGGTTTCTTGGTTTAAAATTTCCCTTTTTATTACACAAAGAAAATGTAACTATGTTATCATCTTAGAGATCAAAGCATTACCATAATATACAGAGAAGAGAAGGGAAGAACTTTGACTCACTTATCTCTAAATATTCTTTTCTCTTTAGTGCCATCTTGAATAGTTTAGTTTTCCTTCATGAATGTTCTAAGCATACACGTATGTGTGTATAGGAAACAATTTTATTTCAAATAAGTTTATTTATAACCTGCAAGTTAAGTTCACTGAAACAAAATAAAGGCTCCCTTCCTCTGTTTTCTGTGTAAGAAAACACACCACATGATTGACACTGCAGCGTTTCCAGGTAGAGGACTGGTGGAAGATGGAAGGGGTCTAGGGAAGATAGACCACCTTTCTGTATCCACAACAAGGACAAATCTTGTATACAAATGAATGGGTTCCAGTTGTCATGGTCCTGAAACCCCATTGTGTTAGCAAATGGGAAGTAACACCTCAGGGCATGCAATCTAAAATAATTCTCGATGTGTTGAGTACCACTGGCAGATCTGCCAGGATGCACGGAGTCCCAGTGTGATCACAGGGATTTCTCTGGTCACAAACAGAGAAAAGCACAGGATTGCTCTGAAAACGATGACAGTGCTGCCGGCCCAGAAATCACAGCTCAGGCTCCTCTGTGATAGCAGACTATCACACCTGCCATTTGACAGGTGTGTGCTAAAATTTATGAAAAGCTTTTCTAGCCAAGCCACCGGCTGCTGAAAAGAATGGTGGATGCCTTGAGCCTTGACATTTATTACAGCTTTGCCAGCATATCTGTCTTGTAGAGTGTGATTTGAAAAACGATATGTCTAAGCATGATCTTAATAAGCTCATTTGTTCCAGGATCCCATTGTACTTGTGCTTTCTGAGAGATGAGGAGAGGACCAACAATATAAATAATGGAAGCCTCTTTATGGAATGGCTGTGCTTATTTCAATACGTGGACAGTCCCCGCACCTAATATTGCCAGGTGCCAACTGAAGCGAAGGACCACAGTGCTGCTTGGACCTGTTCCTAACAGAGGTTCCATTCCATTTTAAATAGCCCCTGTTTCAACCAGTTTGCCTAAAATCACTGAAATTGAAACATTCAGTAGATATTCTGTTAGTGACACAAATTGATTGGCACAATATGTCCTTAAATGTGTCTTAGAAGCTTTAAAACTTTTCTTATTTGGCATTCAGTTTTTTACGAGACCGACGTGTTTCTTGTATTTCCTTATTTATTGTTGAGATAGCCTTGGTAGCTAGTTATAGGACAAATATCATCCCTGCCTCATACAGAATGAACGAGAGGAGGGGAATTAAACACTCAGCAGCAGCTTCGCTCAACTCGTGCCATAGTTAGTGCACAATTCCTGATTATCAGTGTAGCTATTTTTCTAGATAAATATAGGCCTATATTTGAAAACATTCATTTTGATAAATGTGTCTATCTATTACAATACAATGCTCATTTGGGCTGAGCTAGTAAAGTAGCACTTTAAAGGTGATTATTATGTTATCAAGACACACAATATTGTTTATCTTTCAGAGAATTCTGTCCTTTTTTTGTTCCCTCACTGCTATTAAATATTTCATTTGCTGAAAAGTTTGTTGCTTGTCTCTCTGTTCTACCCTCTATCTTTATTCGAGGCAGTTAATATAGTTTTCCGTTGCTTTTCTGTCTCCTAATTTTATTAATTCGAAGCACCAGCCCTAGTGGTGAAAATTAACCAAGAAGTATAAAATACACAAGTAAGAAAAAAAAATCTAGTGAAATTAGAGAGAACAATGGTTTATTGACAAAAGACTTTTAGACATCTGTAATGGGAAGAAAAACTATGAAACTCTATGCAAGCACATTTTAAAATCTAAACAAAATAAAATTCACATTTTTTTGTAAAATGCTAATTACTACAATTACCTTGAAAAAGCTAACAAACGTGAATAAGGACTTTGGTGTATTTGTATGATAGAGAGAACTGAAAAAGCCACCACAGAATTACTTTCAAAGTGTGATCCCAGCACTTGACAGTTTTCCAAGGAAATCCTTTCATGTTTTCCAAGGACTGAAGATCCCCTTAAGACTTCTTTCAATAAAGTGAAGAGAACAAAATGCTGAGGGGTCCGTTTTCTGTTGACCTGATGGTAAGTGACCCCTCATTATGTAGAATATGCTTAGTAATGTGTTGGTAAGTGACCCCTCGTTGTGGAATATGCTTAGTAATGTGCGGACTGAAGGTGGGCTCCCATGGCTTTGATCTCTACACTGTAAATTCTAGTAAAAACAAATTTTACATGTTTAGTTCATCCCTGTAGGGAAAGTAAATGATACATAGAAAGGTGTAAAATATGTATGAGCAAGTATGCAATAATAAACATTTTGATGGCAAACAAACTAAATGCAAATTGATTACAGCATCATGTTTTTGAAAAAAAAAGTGCATTTTCTTGGGCAGGTATAAGGATAGATTGTTACCATGAAATTATTAACATAAGTTACATAGATTGATCAAAAGAGACAGATAATACTTTAATCTCAGTTAAATTGCTAAAAGCATTTGATAGATTTCAAAGTCAGTTTTCAAGCTCGACTCAGATGCTACCTGTCTGAGCCTTCTTTGATTCCTTTGGCTAAAAGTAAATTCTCCCTTGTGCTTTTTTGACACTGAATTTCCTTCCCATTCATGATACTTCACTCTACCTCACATATATACACATTTGCATATCTACCCCAGCTGCTTTACTTTGGTATGATCTCCAAACATTGCATTTATTTCTCATCTCTCATAGCATCCAGGAGAGAACTGCTTTCTAATAATGCTTGCTTAAGAAGTGTTTAAAAAGAAGCACATCCCGTTTAAGATGATAAATGATACAGCATGCATAGGTAAGGGTAGCAATTACTTGTATGAATATCTTTCCTTGGCATCATTTGATACTGGGTGGATAAGTATCCCCTGGGTCAGAATGCAGTTGTTCAATGACACTGATACTTCTATGACAAAACTTTAGAAAGAACTGTGTATTTATTCTATAGTGAGATATAGTAACATTTACTCTGAGAAACTATTACTGCTTCTTTCAACTCTTCCTATTCTTGTCATGTTTGGACAATGGTTGAAAATGGTTTAAGTAATATAATAATGCAACAACTGAAATTTTCTACACATTTTTCATTCCCATGAAGTCACAAGTAAGTCATATAATTATACAGCAAAATAAAACTTGTCTTTTCAAAAGTCTATACTTTCCCTCTAACAAACACAATATGCTTTCATCGAAGTATTCTTACTCTACTAAAGTTATAATATATTATATAGTCTTGTGTTATTATAGATCTCTATTAGGAAGTTACATCTTAAGAATAAATCCAAAGTTTCTCCATGACATATAGAATTTGCCCATTATTCACACAAATATGAAGATCTCATATTGCTTTGATCTCTACATTGTAAATAGTATTATTATTTTTATTTAAAATATTTTTTTCATGGCTCCTGTTGCCACCAGGAGCCATGCAAATGCCCAGGGTCTGAACCACCACAAGGGGCCAGGTTAGAGCCCCAGAACACACTGCTGCTGGGCCCATCTGGATCTGAGAGGCCTGAGCTGCCACCTTGGGCCTTGGTGACATCTGGCCCAAGCTACTGCTGCTGATCACATCTGGGCCCATGCTCCTGCTGTAGCTGGGTTCTGTATGAATGTCCATTGCCCTTGTTTCCATGTATGTATTGAAGTAAAAGGGCCCACCTGGAATGACTGCCTGCCCCTCACAGAAGAATTGACTATGCCCCCCCACTGGCCCTTGGATAATGACCCTGATGACTCAGGCAAGGGAAAGCTGGCCCCACCCTCAATTAGGAGAGCTGGCCCCCACATGCAGGAAAACTTGCACTATCCCTTACCATAGGCCTTGGGGGGCACAGGCAGAGGGGGGAACCCCTCACTTGAAGGGAGTGGTCCCAGTGGCCCGGACTGACCAACTCAGCTGGGACTTAGAGTAGGCACACACCAACATCTACCCCATCTATGACCTTTTGGAGTGTGTGAAGAACCATAGTCACAGGGTTTCTGTGACTTGGGGCAACAGCAGGATATCAGAACTGAATGCCAGTGCGGGTCCAGTACTGATGGTATACCAAAGCCAGAGGCCTTGAACCTGACCGACAACTCATTACAGAATGAACATTTGCAAGTATGTTCAAGCAAAGCTGTTTGGACAAAAGGGTATACTAATTGATACACAGCAGCCCCCAAGGCCGCTAAAATGAATGCAGACGCTATGGAGAAGCAGGAAAGGAGACATGAAGTGTTTTTCTTTGTTCTCTTTTTATTATTGCTCATTATTGTGTTATTTTTATTCTTTTCTAGCTTTCCTTTGGGAGTGTACACTGCAAGAGGGAGTGGCAGATACGGAGGGACAGGGAGATGAGTGGGATTGGGGTGTGTGATGTGAAATTCTCAAATAATCAATACGATAAAGAAAAGAAAATATTTTTTCATACAATATATTCTGATGAAATATCAAAACTTTCTCCTGCCCTAACTCCCCCCACATCCTCCATACCCATCCAACTCTATGTTCTTTCATTCTTTAAAAAATAAACATGGAAACAAACAAACCAGAATTAAAACACACACACACACACACACACACACACACACACACACACACACACAAGAAACACACCCACATAAAAACATAAAATTGGAAAACATATTATAAAGACAAAAGACAAAAAATAAAGTAATATGAGATTAAAAAGCCTACAAAAATATCACTGAGATAATTTTCTATTGGCCATCTACTTCTAGGCATGGAGCCTACTTTTATTGTGGTTCATATACCCAGTGAAACTGTTGGGGAAAACTAATTTTTTCTTTGCAAGTGGATGTTAACTGGATATAGCTTCTTGGTTAGGGGTACAGGCCCATGTCCATTCCCCCCTCCCAGTGCTGGGACCCCCATCTGACCTGAGCCTGTGCTTGCTTCCACAGTCTGTGAGTTTATATATGCATCAGTCCTGTTGTATCTGGAAGACACGGTTTCCTTGGAATCATCGATCCCCTCCAGCTCTTACAATCTTTCTGCCTCTTCTTCCACATAGATCCCTGATGAAGATCTCATAGAGCTTGATGAGGACATCCCATTCAGGACTGAGTGTTCCAAAATCTCTCATTCTCTGCACATTCTGTATACATTGTCCCATTGTGGGTCTCTGTGTTAGTTCTTATCTACTACAAGAGGAAGCTTCACTGATAATGGCTGAGCAAGGCACTGATCCATGGGTGTCTATTGCTGTGAAGACACACCATGACCAAGGCAACTCTTATAAAAGAAAGCATTTAACTGGGGGCTTGTTTGCAGTTTAAGAGGGTTAGTCCATTCACACAGATGGCAGGTAGGAGGGCAGGTATGGTGTTGGAGAAGTAGCTGAGAGCTTTACATCTTGATCTGCAGGCAGTAGGCAGAGAGAGAGAAAGAGAGAGAGAGACACACACACAGACACAGTGACAGAGACACAGACACAGAAACAGACAGACAGACAGAAACAAACAGAGACAAAGAGCTTACATTATGCCTGGAATAGGCTTTTCAAATCTCAAAGCCTACTCCTAGGGGCACACCTCCTCCAAGAAGGCCACATTTCTTAATCCTTCTCAGTAGTCCGTCAACTGGAAACCAAATATTCAAATATATGAGCCAGTGGGGGCCATTCTTATTTTAACCATTACTATGGGTATAGCAATATAACATTAGGAGTCATTTTATTGCTATTCTTTCAGTAGAACAATTGTATTTAGTTTTTCCCTAGGTCCATGACCTATTTAGTCTTAGGTTCTTGGCAAGTGGAGCAGTACGATGCATGGATTTAATCTCATGGAGTAGGCCTTAAATCCAATCAGAGAGTAGTTGGTTACTCTCACAATGCTTGCACCAGCATATCTTGCAGGCAGGTCACCAATGTAGACCCTTAGTGACTGACTTCTGCCAGGTAGGTCCTACTTCTGCAAGCTTCCATGACCTTTCCATATAGTGCTATCAGCTCATGACTAAGAATGCAGCACACAGCCGGGCGTTGGTGGCGCACACCTTTAATCCCAGCACTTGGGAGGCAGAGCCAGGCGGATCTCTGTGAGTTTGAGGCCAGCCTGGACTACCAAGTGAGTTCCAGGAAAGGTGCAAAGCTACACAGAGAAACCCTGTCTCAAAAAAAACAAAAAAAAAAAAAAAAAAGAATGCAACACACAAATCTTTGAGAAATGTGGACTGAATGAGAATGATCCACATTGGGTCATGTATTTTGAATACTTGGTCCCTAGTTTGTGGAACTGTTTTGGGCAGATTAGGAAGTGTGGCCTTGTTGGAGGAGGTATGTTATTGGAGGTGGTTGGTCTTTGAGGCTTTTAAAGCCCACATCACTCTCGGTGATCTCTCTCTCTCTCTCTCTCTCTCTCTCTCTCTCTCTCTCTGTCTGTCTGTCTTGTGGTTGTATCTCAAGATGTAAGCTCTCACCTACTGCTCCAGTGCCTGCCTGCCTCCTTGCCTCCATGCCCTTCATCGTGATGGTCATGGACTCACCCTCTGTAACTGTAAGCCCCAATGAACTCTTTCTTCTGTAAGTTGCCTTAGTCATATTGTCTCATCACAGAAAGAGAAAAGAAATTAAGAGAGGGGAAATCTAGATTCTAACTATTTAGCATCCATGTAGTGAAATATGGTTTTCTACTTTATCTGTTGTCTCTACTCCTTTTACCATTGGTGATCAAAGACTGTTTCACTTTATTCTTATTTTTAAATGTTTTTCTCCTTACCATTTTAGAATGCTAATAATTTGGCTTTCTTTACCAAAGCTCTTCTCCAGAAAAATCGCTAAGTTAATTTAATACTATTGGCACCAATAGAATTAACAATACCACAGTGGTAAGTGTTTGAAGAATTGGCATTCATTTTTGGCTAGGTCTAGTAATAAACACAGGCTCATTGGATATGAAATAAATTCAAGGAAGATTCATATGCCATTATTCTGGAAGCTGGAGGGCAGAAAGTCTGGAGTCTAACGGCTATGTTAGAAACTATGGAGAGGACAGAAAAGCTAACCATCGGGACCAGGCCAAAGAGAGAAATAAGAGAAATGGGAGACGTGGTGATAGTAGAGAGGAAATAAACCAATTTTAGTTGAAGAAAATGATGAAGCTTTCAAAGTGGAAGAGGCATCTACTTGAATTTCCATTTTTGATACATGACCTTGAACAGAGCTCAAGGACAGTGATGATGAAGAGATATCATGGTGAAAAAGCATGCAGACTAGCAGAAGCAGCCTTCGGGGAGTGGCTGTGTACTTCACGATCCTTGTTGATCACGTGTATTTGTTCTTTTTTTTTTTTTTTTGGTTTTTTGAGACAGGGTTTCTCTGTGTAGCTTTGTGCCTCTCCTGGAACTCACTTGGTAGCCCAGGCTGGCCTTGAACTCACAGAGATCCGCCTGGCTCTGCCTCCCGAGTGCTGGGATTAAAGGCGTGCGCCACCACCGTCCGGCATGTATTTGTTCTTTCAAATCAGAAAATGAAACTTAATGTTCTCTCAATATCACAAACACTGAGGTGTAAAGTAGAAGTACTGGGTGTTTGAACAATCACTGAATCAAAAATCCACCTCTGGGAGGTAAGAATGTAGGGAAAAGGGACTGGCTAAAGATACCAACCCTGACCCTGGAGCCCATAATTAGGGAAGAGTGGCTCAGATAAGGCCAATGAAACAAACACAGTTTGACTCAAATCAGAGCCAACTCTGCCCCTGTCCAACTGACTTGTGAAATCCCAGAGCAGGACAGCAGAATCCTGGCCCTAGGGCCCAGGACCAGGGAAAGAAACGCAGCCTGTGTTTGGGACCTGAGCCAGAGAAGTGAACCAAGGAAATGTGCCCTGACTCTGAAACCAGTACCAAAGAAACACTCTTGGCCCCTAGAATCAGAGTTGGTGAATGAAATGTGCCCTGGCCTTAGAGGTAGTGTCAAAAAGCTAAGTAAGGCCAGTGAGAGAAACACAGTTTAGCTCAGATCAGAGCCATCTCTGCCCCTGTCCAACTGACTTGTGAAACCAACTAACACAGAGCAGGACAGCAGAATCCTGGCCCTAGGGCCCAGGACCAAGGAAAGAAACACAGCCCTAATTCTGGGCTCCAGGGTCAGGGTGGGTTTTTTAGCCCCCTTTCCCTACAAAGTATAGCGAGGATAGTGTCAGTTCTCAAATCCTTAGAAACACTGGAGCTCTTGCTCTGGCCCTTTATGGCTCCATTTCCAGGCAGCCAACAGTCAAGTTCTCCTTCTCTAGAACTAAGAGCAATAACCAGTCTCACAGTGTTTTTCCTCCAAGCACCTTCTTTAACATGATAATAGGTTAAGCTTTCACTGAACTTTTTTTCAATCGTGGTACTGAGGCTTGAATGTATGGCAATTTGCATGGCCGCTAAGTTATATCCTACACCAAGTTATATCCCCAGCCTTGTTTTACTTCTATAGTTTGCAGACATGACCTCACTAAGTCACCCAGGCTGGCCTTGAACTTACTCTGTTCCTCAGGTCAGTCTTGAACCTGAGATTTTTCTATCTCAATCTCCCAAACGGTTGATGCTACTTGTCTATGCCACCAGTCCCAGCATATTGAACTTTTTTTTGTGTTCTTATTCATTACAAAGTAGACATTTTAAAGTTGGTTGGACATTTTCTTACTGTTACTAAGTGCTAAACTTGAACATAAAATTTTCATTGACAAATATCATTTATGTAACAATATTGATGATAAACATCAGAAATATGTCTTGACTAAGAATGAGGAAAATAAGGTAAGAGAAATTAAGGACAGATTTAGCATTATCTTTCTTCAGTCATGTTTGATAAAGTGAAGGTAAAGACATTTTTTGAGTTTTAGTTTTCTCCACTAGAAACCATGTTCATGACTATGGACATCTGGGGAGTTCTGTGCATTGCAGAGTTTGAGCACTTTCCCCATTGCAGTTGACGTTGTTTTGGAGAAGTTTCTAGCATCTCTCACTTGCTTATAAGAAGTCCTAATTTATCTGTGTTCTGATTTCATTACTTATGAGAACAGTTTTGCCATTCTGTGGAAACATGATATATAGCCATGTTACAGTCACTTGCTAGCTCCCCAAGGCCTCTCTTCTGCATGAGGCCACAGTCTCCCTGTGATCTGCCTCTTGTTCTGACCTTTCAGGTCCTACTCAAGGGGTTTGTTCCTCCTTACTCATCAGGAGCCACACTGCAATCTTGTCATGTTATCTGGTACACAGACTGAATCCTGCTGTAGTGTTGCCCCAGGAACTTCCCATTGCTGTTTCCAGGTCCTTCTCAAGAGGAAATCCCACCCAACCCAATCCTGCTCTCCTTTCTTGAAGTCTTCTCTCAATACAGAGTGCAAACTTTCTACTCTCATTTTTCATGGGTATCCATTGTTCATATCACTTCCCTCTCCCATTTTCCAAATTTTTTACTATTTCACCTACCTCTTAGTTTCAAAAACCATTTTACTGTCTGTCTTCCAGAGTAGAATACAGACTCCATGAAGACAAGGCTTCTTGTTTAGAAAATCATCTATCTCTCCAATGCTTATAAGAGTTCCTGGCACATTATACATGCTAATTAATATGTCTTAGATAAATGAATAAATTAATTATATTCATTATGAAATCCATGTTGGCATATATTTTGTATGCTAAATTATGAATGTTGCATTTTGATTTTTTATTCATCTGACAACATGAGATGTTGATACTTACACTCTCTTTTAAAGCTGTGTAGTAACAAGTTTTCAATGATCCTTGGGGTAAAAGGACTATTTCCAAGGTAGAAACTATTTTCCAAGCTTACTCTAAGTTTTGAAAATGTTTTAAAGAAATGACAATACAGCAGAAATTTTTCATTTTTGCCTTCTTATTGGGATGCTGAAATCTTAGCAGTTACAGACTTCATTAGTGGCCATATGGCTAAGCAATCTCACCATAGACCTTTGAATTAATTTGCATTTTTATTTAATTCTGCTTCTAATTTGTATGTACTAAGATTGATGATTCATTTACTTTCAAAGGAATTAGAGATTCTCATTCCATTGATTGAGCTTTCTTCTCATGCCTCCAAACTGATCTTTATCAGTCAGTTTTATCTCTACTTAGATTAAATTTGTAAAAATAGAAAAGTAGAATCATCTTCCAGAACTTTGTCCCAACTGTTCTAGCATGTCAAAACACAAAACCTTCATGCCAGGTGAAACAGCTAACTTGGACAAAGCATAATGACTCCATGTGCTGTGATTTAGGGGAATGAGCTCTTCTAGACCCTTGAACGATAGCTCAGTATGCAAGAAGTACTAACATTGAAAGGAGAACTTGTAACCTCCTGAATAGAAAATGGTCAGTCAGGAAGAAAAGGAATAAAGCAACCATTCCAAGCAATTCACTACAAAGGAAGAGTTTGGCTTTTCTGAAGCAGACGCAGAGATGGACCGTGGGTACAAGATATTTACTAGTGTTCAATTTTTATTAGACAAAGGAAGAGGAAAGTGGCAAGAGAAAAACTTGGTTTCTGATGTAGTCTTGACAATGCCTTCATCCACCTGTCAATGGGCTTTCAGATGAGTATTACTTACCAGAGTAACCAACGTCAGGATGAGATGGCTGGGACATTTTCACACGAGTTAGTTACTGGTTGTGCTGCCCCAAAAGGGTATGATCCTGAGGGAGGCATCTGTTTATACTTTCTTTTGGATTCCTCACCTTGACAATGCCTGCTGCTGTGCTGTGACAAAGTCCTCTTGAGAGAGGTTTGCACAGTGAAGGACTGAAGCATGCATCAATCTGGTGAATGGACCTTCCTCCATCTGCAACCCCACTCAGTATCTTGAAGATGTAGTTACAGCTCTAGTCAACAGCTTAACCACAGTCTTAGAGACTTTGAAATAGAGGCACCAACTATGACACACATTGATTCATTTTACAAAGAAATTTAAGGCACAAAATTGGGGTTGCTAAGTTCTAAAAGTAATTTTTTTTTTTTAGCAGCAATAGAGAGCTAAAAGTCCTGACAGCTCATGAAGGCAGTAAATCTTTCCTTAAAGGTGGATCTTGCTAGTACAATTCCATATTCGCCACACTTCACCTTTTAATTACGTATACCAACTTCTTCATGTGTGTTTGAATAGACCGTTTTTCTAGAGAATTGTGGGGAAAATCTCTTCGTGAGGGAAATTAAGAAGAAAGAGATAATCAGAACCAACCACAGCCCCATTGCTGCAGTCAATTTCAGTTCTAAATTGATGCCCCCACACTCTTTATTTTAGATTCATTACACTCTGTAGTCATCCCATCTTTCTCATGCCTGCATTGCTGAATCTGTCCATTTTCACTTAACATTGACCAAGGAGAATCATCTATGTTTTATATGTATGTCTTGCTCTTCTCATTATATAACAGCTGCTCTCTGTCCTTTTGATGTCCTTTTAACTCCAATTAATCATTCTTGCCAAGTTCGTAACTTACCTTTTAGCCTCAAATTCCCAGATTGTTCATAATTCTTATAGGACTATTATGATAGTCTTCTATTGAAATTGTGGACATTTATAACTGTGCAGAGCATAGAGTTTCAGGGACAGAAAACAAAGAGTTCCCCAGGGATTTTTGGTTATGATGGTAAAGTGGCCATATTCCTGTTTTGAATTCCTGTTTCTAGGGTCCCTGGATTCTTCTTATGTAAGACTCAGTGCTCAAGGTCTTTGATTCATGGAGAATACCGTAACTCAAAGGTTGGTGGCCTCTGAATATTACCTCATATTTGGATCAATGGCTGTTCATTAAATAGGCAGCCACAAAGCTTTGTTAGTCCTTCAGCATCTTGATAGTGTAATTTGTTATTGTCATAGTACCAAAATAGTACTTCCTATGTTGTCAGTTGTTTCTTGGTAGGAATAAATGTGATATTAACATACATAATAGTAGATAGCACATTTTGTAACTTGGACAGAATGCTGACTTGGGTCTTTGGGTAGGAAAATAAAACCCATGCCTGGAATGCATTTCACATCTGGTCTTCTAGATACAAACTAATGGCACTTCTGTGGTGAATGTGGCTTAAATGACTCAATGTTTCTCCTTAAAGAATGATGCCACATCAGTGGCTCCACATTGGTATTTGTTATTTGTAGGTTGGTGATTCAGTAGCTAAATTTGCCTTATTGAGTGGGAGTCCATTTATTAACATGTGTTATCTTATATTCTGCTGTTACAATAACTGTATCTGTATTTGTAAGTCATCATTGGAGTGGGTAATGGCAGAGGCTTGCTGATATTAAGTGGAAGAGTTATATTGCCAAGTTAGTTGATTACTGAGTCTTTTATAGTAGGTATTCCTTTGTAGACTTGGACATATGATACAACAATCTTTACCCTTCATACCCATTCCCATATGTGTACCCCATAAACATCTCATGTATCTAATCCAACTTCCTTATAAACTAATATTTTTCTTTTACATATCTGTAAGCCCAGCTAGAACTTTAACCATTTGTCCACAGATATGAATATATTGTACTATTACTCAGTTTTTCAAAATGAAGAAGAGGGTGCATTACATTTCATTTATTTGCTGGGAGTCTTCTCTTCCTTGTTCAGATGGTTATAAAGGATGCCCTTTACAGCTATAGGAATAAGCTGGGGAGGGAATATGGTATAATAGTGACTGCTTCCATTGATGCTTAGTTACCTTCATCCTTAATCTACAGCAGTTTATAATTTGGTTGATTTTTTGGCACAGGGAAGAAAACTGCTGCTTTTCTGTAGTATCTTTCTCTATTTTAAATTTATCTTTTACTTGAGTTTCTCCCAACAAATTATTCACATTTCAATCCAAATTTAACATTCGCTTTTCAAAGGACTTGAATGAATGCATTTCCCTAGTCATCCAGGGATATTGACAATAAATTTCTAGATATAAATGCTAATTTTAACCTGTATGCAACTGTCTTTGAAATGTCTCCCTATCAACTTCTCATAAAAAGGTTCTGTTAATTGTCATTGTCAATAGCCAAGTTCCCTTCAAGCAATGATTGAGGGTTCAATACTGTACAAGTCTGATGCAGTAGGCATGGTCTTCTTCAGTCACTGAATTACGGGTCTTGGAAATGGCTCAAGTCTAAAGAAATGGACAATAGACCTTGACTTTTGTTGGGCAATAGCCCTTGGCCCTCTGGTCTTTTACACTTGATTTCCTCTGGTATTATAAATTGAGAAGTTCTCTTGCTGAATATACATCTATACAACCCTTAGGATACTGTGTTCTTTCAAGTGTCTCCATTATTCTTTGAAGTTGCCTTGTTCTGCGTTGTCATTTATAACGCCATAATCTTTCGGCTTCTAGAGGTTGATTGCTATGTAACTTGAAGGATTTGGGGTCCATAGTATCCTTGTTTAGATCAACAAATCAATGTATGTAACAAAATTTTCTATTGTATATACCTTGGCTTATAAAGGAGAGCCAATATTAAACATTGTATTCATGCTATTGCCTTTTTAACCACTGAATTCCTGTGCCTTTGGTAAGTCTTCTCTTTCCTGTGACTTCCTATGGGAAACAGTCTTCTAGTAAGTCTTTCAACATTCTGTTGTATAGTCATTTCAGGATGCTCAGTTTCCTGAGCCCTTTCTTTCTTTCTCTCTTGTCCACTATGACAATTCAGCATTTTGCCTTCTCTTGGGTTAATTTTTCTGTGCTTTTAGCACCATCCTAGTAATGAGCTCATACTATATCTACCTCCTAAGTTATACCAGGGTGTCTTAGTTACTTTTCTGTTGCTATGGTAAAATACCATAAGCAAACTTATAGAAGGAGAAGTTTATTTGGGCTAATGGTTCTAGAGGGATAACAGTCAATCACAGTGGGGAGGCATGGAAGCAAGCAGCAGGAACAGGAAGATGAGAGCTCATGTCTCAGTCACAAGCACAGAATAGAAAGAGTAAGAGCTAACTGGAAATGGCTGAAGCCTTTAAACTTTCAAAGCCTGTGGAGGCTCACAGAGGTTTCCTAGTGAGATCTGAACTTGCTTTACCCAATAGGGCTGCATTAGAGAATTGCTTGACCATATGTGTGGTTACCAGGTGATTGGAAAGGGTCTGCCCTTGCTGTGCCAGGAGAAGGTCTTTTTTCTCCACCCCTTAGCATTCCTATAAAAAGTCCTTTACAAGAGACAGAAGGGGCCAGTGGATAATGACCCAGGCCCTCCCAAGGCTATCCTGTGTTTCTATGTTTCTCTTCTCTCTATCTTTCTATCTAAATATTTCTCACTCCTCCCTCTTCAAAAGTACACTGGGGAAAAAGTAGAAGAGGGCCTCCCACAGAGAAATGTGTAGGCTCCTCCACAAAAGCCTGCCTCTAGCAACACATCTTCTCCAACAAGACCTCACCTCTTAAACCTCCCCAAACAGTGCCACCAACAAGGGACCAAGTATTCAAATACTCAAGACTATAGGAGACATTTTCATTCAAACCACCACACAGGGTATATCTGGAGAGAGAGAGAGAGAGAGAGAGAGAGAGAGAGAGAGAGAGAGAGA
>CABHPQ010166073.1:22162-39946 GCA_902168405.1 Peromyscus aztecus
CTCTCTCTCTCTCTCTCTCTCTCTCTCTCTCTCTCTCTCTCTCTCTCACACACACACACACACACACACACATACACACACACACACTTTTTCTTTTTTAGTTAAGAAATTTTTTTTATTCATTTTACATACCAAAGATCCCCCTCTTCCTTCCTCCCACCCTTCCAACCTCCCCCTCCCAACCCACCCCCCATTCCCTTCTACAGGAAGGTAAGATCTCCCATGGGGAGGTACTTTTAGTAGAGGCAGGTCCAAGCCCCTTCCTCTGCCTCAAGGCTGTGTGAGGTGTCCCATCATAGAAGTGGGCTCCACACGGCCCCCTCATGCACCAGGGATGGATCCTGATCCCACTGCCAGGGGGCTCCTTAAGCAGATTATGCTACACAACCGTCTCACTATGCAGAGGGCCTAGTCCAATCCCGTGAGTAAACTGGAGATGAGGGGTGGGCAATGGAGGGTAGGGGATGGGGGATGAGAACATAAGGGAATGCGATAGTGGAGCCGAAACAGAGATGGAGTGGGAGAACAATGAAAGAGATATCTTAACAGAGGGAGACTTCATAGGGATAGGGAGAAACCGGGTACTAGGGAAGTTCCCAGGAATCCACAAGGATGACCCCAGCTTAGACTACTAGCAATAGTGAAGAGGGTGCCTGAACTGGCTTACCCTGGTAATCAGATTGGTGAATACCGTAACTGTCATCATAGAGCCTTTCTCCAGTAAGTCATGGAAGCAGATGCAGAGACCCACAGCCAAACACCAGGCTGAGCTCCAGGAGTCCAGTCGAAGAGAGAGAGAGAGAGAAGAGGGATTCTGTGACCAAGGGACATCAAGATCATGATGGGGAAACCTACAGAGACAACCAAATCAAACTAGCGGGAACTCATGAAATTTAGATCACACTTTTTTTTTTTTTTAAAGAAAGATGTCAGGATGCTGAGAAAGTAGGATTGAAAATGTTGTATTCTTCCTTCCATTAAAACCAAGCCAGAAGAACTTGGGAAAATGTGAGGAAGGATTGGTATTACCCAATACATACAGCTTGTCACTGTTTTAAATTTAGCACCCCAATAGAAAGGAAAGTGAGTGGGTGGGGAGATAGCTCAGTCATCATAGTGTTTGCCACACAAGTGTGAGGACCTGAGTTCGATCCCCAGCACCCACATAAAAAGCTATGTGTGTCAGCATGCATGTGAAATCCAGAGCTGAGAAGACAAATATCCACCATGTTGTTCAGCCGGCCTAGCCAACTTAGGGCCAGTGAGAGACCTTTTACCAAAAGGTAAGATGGTGAAGACTTTAGGCCTACAGCCTCCATGCTGACCTGCACACAACACATAAGCATGCACATACATTCCACATACAGACCCACACTCCACACACACACACACTCTACACACACACACACACTCCACACACACACACACACTCCCCCCACACTCCACACACACACACAGACACACACATACACACACTCTACACACATACACACTTCACATACATATACACTACACACACATATACACTACATACACACACACACACACACACACACACACACACACACACACACACACACCAAAAAGGAAGAAAGGAAGGCAGGGAGGGAGGGGAGGAGGGAGGGAGGGAGGAAAGTGAGAAGTAAATTCTCACTTTTAAATTTATAAGTACAAGTCAATTGAATTTCTCTTGAAGTTTTCAAATAATCTTATGCCCACATAAAATGCATGTATCTTATGGTTGCCATGCTGTATGTATGTATTGGTTTTCCTGAAACGTGTTATTGCACTGCTCTAACCTGAACCAATTGAAAAAAGAATTTTAATCTGTAACTCACATGAAAACTTCATTGTTTACTAGAAAGACAGTGTCAAATCAGATCATTTTCTATGTTACATAAAGGTAAATTCCTTAAAAGGAGAGTGTAAAAGATTTGAAACCAAGCTATTCATAGATAATCTATAAACTAGATTATGAAATCAAGATGCAATAGTTAATTCAAAATAAAACATCAATATTGTCATAAAAGTTTTACCATTCTTTTCCATAAAAATATCTTTTGAAGAATATACTGCATTTATTGATTATATAGCTAGACTGTTTCAAGGTGGTTTATTTCCAGACTGAAATGCATATAAAGTACAGTGACACTCCAATCCTGAGCTAACCTTTTCAAATGGATTAGTTAATTCTTATTCTTAATGTCACAACAGTTGATCATTTACCATACTGACATTTTATTAACATTTATAGTCATTTATTAAAACAAAGGATTTTATCTTGTTGGGCATATTTCTAATTATGAATCAAAGATTCATTTGACCCTCTTTTTATTTGAACCCCCCCCTTTGTGTCAGAGTGCTGTGGAAATATGATGTAAAACCCCACATACTGTGGGTTACTCTTAAAACTCCACCTGCATGCATTTCTTTTACTAAAAATTTCAACATATCCTTTGTATGATGGAGAAAGTCTAAACCTTAAAGCCAAACTTCCATAACTATGAAACAATTCATATGTAGTATGCTAACATTATTCTAAATTCACTCAAGTTCACAGAAATGTGAGGTAAGCTAATCAACTACTAACACATTTTTTGTTAAAACGTTATGCCTAAAAGGTCTGGTTTACCTGTGACCCTCAAATCACACTAATCTGGAAACTGACCATTTGACAGTGAGGCCACTGGGACATTTGAAGGTTTTTATAGTAAAAGCACTCTTTCCTCAGGTTTACAAGCATGTATTTCTCCTGGCTATGTAGATCAATTTAGTATCAATACTTCATAAGGGGAGAGAGAGAAAGAACTACTAAGTAGTCAGCGCAATGAAGGTAAGTAAATTGTATTTTGGAGCCAGGCAGGGCAAGGTGCTGTGGGATGTCTTTCTGTATGATGTGAATATGTGTGGCTCCCATCGGATCCTAAATAAAGCTGCATTGGCCTATGGCAGGGCAGGATGGAGCCAGGTGGGAAAATCCAAAAGACATAATGAGCGAAGAGGGGCGGAGTCGAGAGAGATGTCAGTCTGCCAACAAAGGAGCAACAAGATGCCAGAAGACCTGTAATGCCACAGCCACGTGGCAGCATATAGATTAATAGGAATGGGTTAATTTAAGATGAAAGGGCTAGCTAGCAAGAAGCTGAAGCTGCAGGCCACACAGTTTGTAATTAATATAAGCCTCTGAGTGATGATTTTACAAGTGGCTGCTGGACTGTGGGGCTAGGCGGGTCCAAGAAGGTTCCGGCTATAGCAAGGTCTTTGACAAAGAAGTGTAAGTTTACAAGAAGGAGAAATAATTAGCAAGTCAGTTCTGAAAACTGGATTCAAAGGTGTTGGAGAGACTAATGGGAGGGGCAGAAATAATGAAAATACAATGTACTCGTGTATGAATTCTACAAAAATTAAAAAAAATAAAGAATAACTAGTGGGAATACAAAAGGCTTTTTCTGCTCTCTCAAAACTCAACGTGAGTTGAGTCCTTGAGTCTAGGTTCTGAATATATATATTCAGTATATTCAATGAAATTACTTATAGCCTTGGAGCAGTACCCTGCCTATATATATGTCTTATATGTCTTAGTTGGGGTGTCTATTGTTGTGAAGAGATACCGCAACCATGACAACCCTTATACAGGAAAACATTTAAGTGTCAGCTTACAGTTTCAGAGGTTTGGTCCATTATCATCATGGCAGGGAGCATGGTAGCATGCAGGCAGACATGGTGCTGGTTATATCTTGATCAGAAGGCAACAGGAAGTGGGCTGAGATACTCAGTGTGGCTTGAGCATATATGAGACTTCAAAGCCTGCCTCCACAGTGACACATTTCCTCCAACAAGGCCATACCTATTCCAACAAAGCCGTACCTCCTAATAGTGCTACTCCCTTTCGGGAGATTTTCTTTTAAACCACCACAATTTGCTAAAGCTCCTTTGCTTCATTTTATCCTTTTGAAGCTCAGTCTCACTTTGTAACATAGACTGACTTCAGCCTGTGCAGTCTTCTGCCTCAGCCTCCTGAATGCGGATTCTACAGGGTGCACTGTGTATAAACAGAGCCAGCTCTGTGTTTAGAGACAGTAAGACCTAGGCTGAAATCTCACTAGAGATTTAGAGTTAGATAAATTATCTGTGTCAGGCTTTTAGGCTGTGTAGCAGGGTGACAACACTACTCTTCAGGGTGGTGATTTCCACAGGAAGAGATAGAATTTAACCTTTTGTGGGGATTCGCTTTGGTAATAGCATTGGTAGAGACTCTAATACTCTGGTTAGTAGGGCAGGAGTGCATAGCTCCTATCATAGAGGACCATGTCCTGAACTTTTTTTCAACAGCTGTAAGACATTAATTCAAATAAAAATTATCTTTATAGTTACCTAAGCCTAGAATGTTTTACATAAAAATGTAATGTTTTTGCATAGTTGTAATTTTTTAACTAAAATATAATTTCATAATCTCCCCTTTCCTTTCCTTCCTCCAAGCCTTTTCACTTACCCCTCTTTGACTGCTCTGGAATTTATGTTCTCTCTTTTTTTCCCCTGTAATTGTATATAAATACAACCTGTTTAGTCTGTTTCATGTTATATGCATAAAGTTTCCAGGACTATAAATTACTAACATGTAAACTGAGGGAAAAACATGCTTTGTTTTCTTTCTGCTCTATGGTCAAAGTTTGTTCATCCTTTAGAAAAGAAACTACATAACCCATACTGACACAGTTCCCACAATTAAATCATCAATATGAGTGTCTATCAGACTACAGCTGAGCAGACAATAATCTCAGTGACATATGTGAGTGTCACTATTGACCCTCTCTTTATGTGTCCCAGAGTAGCAATTCCTGGTCATTTTTTTTAAAAGAAAGCAACTATTTGACACATGTTAATAAGCTACACGTTCTTTAAAAAATTCTTTAATTTGACATCCATGTAAACAATATCCTGTGATCGTATTCACCCTGTTACTCTCTCTTCTCTCCCCCACTGTTATTGGTCCCTTATCCTTCCAAGCTAGTTCTACTTCCATATCCTGTTTTCTTTGCTTAGGTGTTTATTTTATTTTATTTTATTTTTTTGTCCCCTGGACCTTGGAGGAAGGCCTGATATAGCTTTCCCATTTAGGGCTGAACACACGCTAGTCACTTACCCTCTGCATTTGGAACAGTTATGAGTTTCTTTGTGAACCATTGTCCATTGCAGACAGAAACTCCTCTGGTGCAGGCTGAAGACAGGACCAGTCTGTAAGAATAAATATAAATATTTAGGTGGTGGTTTGACAACACATTCACTTAGCAAAAGGTCAGCAGTAGGTTCTTCTTCCTTCTATGGCTTATACTTCTCCAGTGTTTGAGCAGGTTTACAGTATAGGGATGAATGCCCTGCTTGAGACAGAAATTTTTGTGATATATGAATTATTTCCCTTTTGTCTCTCCTTTATTAGGCAGTTAAAGAAATACAATATTTTCAAATTTTATTTATTTTATGTGTATGACTATTTTGCTTCATGCATGTATGTGCACCACAAATGTTTTAAAAACAAGAGTGAAGGTATGATGAGCCTTGACTTTCATTACTGGATAGTAAACATAGCATGATAATCTGTTCTGAAAGGTAGAGATGATTGAAGGCTGTGGTTTGCTATGCTTTTGAGATGACTAAAGGAGACAGTTCTATCTGAGGCTATTGGGGGAGTGAACATAATACCTGGTACACAATAAGTGCTCATACATGGTAGCTGTTATCATAATGAGGAGGCAGGGCACTAGAAGGATTGAGTACCAGTGTCAATCAGTGCAAGGTGGCTACCTACAGCACACAAAGCCTGTTTCTTGAGTAAGAAAGAATTCAATTCTGGGACAGCCTGATGTCAGAAAGATGCCATGGCAGGTTCTACTTCAAGATGATAATGAGTGCAGCTTTGGGGCTCCAAATTTAAGCCTAGACTCTCATAGGAAGGGGATACAGCAGCTGGTCCAGTCCAAACAGAAATGGTGGGCAGATCAGCAATTTGATTCAACTTACTTCTTCATCTTCATCGAGTAGACAGTGGTGCGTAGGATGTTTCTGTCGCTAGTGATACCTTGTTCTCCCATCACTGTGTTAGCCATCTGATTACCTGTGTGACTTCCTCCAGTGTTACAGGATTAACTAATTCTGTTGTCCCATGTTACTTGAGTATGTCACTAAGGAGAAAGCCTCAAGTGGCATTTTAGAGCACAGGCAGAGCCCTTAAGTTTGGGGATGGCTTCCATGACTTACAGTACAGAGTGTTCTATCATTGGAAACTACCACTGTTCTTAATGCTCATGTGGCTCATAAGTGATGGCATATTCTCAGCACTAGGTACAACTTGTGGTTGATAATACAAATAGTTGAATGTTTTGATAAGAAGTTAGAGATTCTACTGATGAGATGCTGTGTGAACATTCCTCTCTCTCATGTCAACCCCAGGCATTATAAAGAAACTTCGCGGCAATGCTTGATTGACTAGGTAAAACAATAAATGTATTTTTGATGAGGATAAAATTTTTCTTTCTTTCCCTGAGCTAATCACAAAGCATGGATTAAATCCCTTATTTAAGAAGACTGTTACGGATTTTTGTGCCAGGGCAATGAAAAATGGATCATCTTTCTTTAAATGGAGTCTCCCAAATATAGCCCCTGACTTATAATGTGGATTGGCCAGAATAATGTATAAAACATGAAGTGAAAATTTAAATAATTTTATGATGATAGTGATATTAGGTAAATAATTAAATACAAAGTGACACAGTATGCTAGGTTTTAAAATAACTGGCCAGTGAATGATATTAATCAGTGAGATGCCAAGAGATTTTACTTTTAAATTATATAATACCGTGTAAGGTATAATATGAATTGATGTCTTAGAATATATGGACTTAAAATGGAAGATGATCTTATTCCAAAGTCACTTCAACTCTGGGGTTTGTCTGACTAGAACACTTGGAAAAATTGAAACATGGCCTGATACGTCAGGGATACAAAGACTTTTGGAGCTCTATCAGTTCTGACATAACTTATCTATGGAATTTCTGGAAATACTCCCTCCCTTACACCTCTTAAATACCATTTCAGTAGAGATAAAATACTTAGGAAATTTCTCCAAGTATTATTTAGTATGTTTTCTTTGACTCCCGGCTTGTCTATAAGGCATGTTCTTCCCTTTGTGAATGTATATTTTTTCCTGAAAGCTAATTCTCTGTAAAGCTGCATTCTGGATAGTACAATCTCTGGTTTGATACAAGCTTAGAAAGGAATGGACATGAGTCCAATTGGGACTCCTAGTCTCCACACTCATAATTGAAATATATACTCTACATGGTTTCTTTGCCTTCAACATTAATACCCATCTGCTGAAATGGCAAGGTGCCTGCTCTCTGGTGGTTGGATAGATGCCCCGGAGCACAGGTGCCTGGCAATGATGGGCTTAGAGAAATCCTTGACAAAACATTGTTCGTGACATTTCCTCCGCAGGACATCTCTCCTGGGTACATGTTATGCAGAGGGCTCTCCCTTCCTGTCTGATGTCATGACTGTGGCTGTATGTCTTCAGAAATTCCTGCTCATCATTAAAATAAAAATCTCAGAACAAGGTGACATTTAAAAGGAGAAACCATAATTTTTTTTGAATCTTGAGGTCTAATTTAGATTTTTTAAAATGTTTTTTCTTGAGAGATCTTAAATATCAAAATTTTAAGCTCAGATTATCTTTGAAAGCACTAGTTACTTATTATATTATATTTATAGTCCATTAAACTTGGAATTCATGAATTTAAACATGAATTCAAAAGCTAAGGCATAATGATATATGATGTATTATATGACATGTATATGCATGTATAACATTTCAAATAAGTCTCAATAAATGGTAATCTTTTGGTCATCTCATTTTAAGGGCTATTGTATCCAGAGAACTTAAAAGAGATATGAACGAGGGACTGGGGACACAGCTCAGTTGGTTAAGTGTGTGCCACGTAAGCTTTAACACCTAAGCTCACATTCCCAGTGCCCACAAAAAGCCGGGTATGCTAGTACTTTCTTCTAATGACGGCGTTGGGGAGGTGGGGACAGGAGGATCTATGGGACTTGCTGGCCAGCTAGTCTGGGTAAAGCAGTGAACAAATGCCAGGTCTGAGGAGAGACCCTGTCTCAAAAAACAAAAGGTAGAAAGTGACTGTAATTGGTATCCAGCATCAACTTCGGGCCTCAACAAATGCACATGCACTTGTAACCACAAACATACACAAATGTGTTTTACACACACACACACACACACACACACACACACACACAAAATAAATAAATAAATAAATAAATAAATAAATAAATAAATAATAGCCACTATTTATTTTCTGAAAAAATTTTTTTGAGTGAAAATTTCCCATTGGAGTAACTTAACCCCTTGTTTAGACCCTCGGGAGACAGACAGATGTGACAGTAAAGAGAGAATTGAACCTTATGAGTCATACTGTTGTTAGGAGGTGGCAGATCTTTCAAAGATTGGACTAAATACTTGGGAGTAGCAAGAAGATAAAGGTAGGATCCCTTTGATCAATGTCTAGTCCTCATAAAGTTCCCCCGGGCCTGGTAAGGGAAAGGTGAGGTATAAACAAGAAGACGGAAGTAGCAGCATGGACATTCGAAAGAGCACAAGCTAAGCCCAGGGATGATGCAAGAACACAAAGGAGAAATAATGGTGAACTTTCCATAGGCAACTGGGGGCCTCAGGAAGCTCCAGGAACAGAGCTTTGGGTTGTTACAGGGTTAGCCTTCACCCTGGACCCAGGTTGTTCAAGGATTCGAGAATCTATATCTCCCTTCTCATCTTTTATAGCTTGGGAATAGCAGAGCACTCTGGTGCTTTATACAACCTTAAAAAGAAATAACATAAAATCAAACTCCACTGAATTTGTTTCTTCTTTCTTGAGAGGTTTGAAACTGATATAAGTTGTTTAAAAATATCATAGAATTATGTTTGTAGTTCCAGTGTGTGTCATGTGCTTTACATCGGCTGCACAATTTTGATTGTGAAGTCTTCCTGGAGAGAGTAAAGTATGAATGTGAAATCTTTACAACTTATCTTCTCGTTTTTATTTTGTGAAAGGCAGTGATTGTACCTGTTCATATAAGATAGGCATTAGGTTGCCCATCACGCTCAGGAAAAGTCTAACTCGACACCCCCACTGTCTTTTGCTTCCACTCCGTTGCTATCATAGAACCTAGGAGACTTTTTTTTTTTAGTCCAGGATCTTGTGAAAACAGCAAATTGAGTTTTGACATTTATCAGAGCCAATACACTACAATAAGACCTCAAGCCAGTTGAGATTTTTAATTTTATTTATCTGTGTATGTGTGTTCATATGTGTATATGTATATGTGCATGTAGGTGCCAAGGGAGGCTAAAGAGGACCGTAGATCCCTGGGAGCTGAAATTAAATGTGGTTGTAAGCTGGCCAGTGTGGGTGCTGAGAACCAAACTCAGGTCCTCTGCACAGCAGCAAGCACTCTTAACGGTGGGCATCTCCCAGCTCTCTCTATTCTATTAAAATTCTATTACTAGAATTTTAAGAAGCTATTTATGGTGTTGACTATCATTGTCTAATCTCCATTTCCTCTTTGCTCGGAAATCAAATCTGTTCACAAATGTTCTGTTTAGGAGAGAACACTTCTTAGTGAATGAGATGCTTCTCTTGTGCCATGACATTTACACATTTGTTTCAAGGTTTCTACGGTTGGATATTCCCAATCCTACTCTGTTCTTTGTTTATGGAGCTAGACAATGGATAGTTTCATGGACACAACCATTCTTGGTAGATTCTTGCAGAATTGTTCTGTACTCAGAATGCTTGTGCTCTCTTGGTAAGAATGTCTGCCTGCTTGTGCTTCTCTGACTCCTTGAGTCCCCGTGCTCTCCTTGATCAGTATGTTCCTACCGCCTGCTCCGCATTCTGAATGCGTCATTGATGTTCTGAATCAAGGAGGCTGGCAAGGGTATTTTAAATATCTTTTGTTGGCAACATTTGCATTAGGTCTGTGGTCCAAGACCAAAGCACATTTCCCCCCTTATTCATCACCAAGACACTGGTGAGTTAACACAATTTAACATTCTTTTCTGTTTATTTACTTCTCATGTTTTTGTTTCATGTCTAAAAGAAGATGGACACATTTGTACTCACAAGTCAGAGGGGGGAAAAATCAGTAAAAACTGACCTTGACTTCATATCTCCATTCTCTTTAATTGCTGTATTGTTGTATAAGCCTGCATCTGCCTACCTTACTGTTAATATTTTTCAAAAGCTAGATTTATTCTACCCAGAAAAAAAGCCAATTATTATTGGGATCAAAATTATTGAAATCATTCTGATTTTCAAATAACTTTTGAGAGTTGTACATGGCACTCTGGGTTTTCTTATTATGCTCTGCTTCAACATGGGAAAAAATACAAAGAAACATGTGGGAATAATTCATAAGGCATTTATGTGCCGTATAATCTGGTTTCATAAATTCATGTAACCGGGGGTTTTCTGGGAATAATTTTCACTGATTAACCTTTAGGTCAATTTGTTATTTTTGTATAACCAACCATGACTTCCTTTCATATCTTTAACCTCTGATTCTTCCAGTTGATTAATTTTCTAAATAGTTAATTACTTGATAAATACAAGAGAATTTCTTCTAGCTGTCTTGCTGTGTGGTGATTCTTTTAACAACAGAACATTACTTAAATATGGTTTCTCTGGAATTGTCTCCTTTACATCCTTGGGTACCAGAGCATAAATTCTATCTTTTTTGATATGATAAATGATGTATTTTTAAAACCTGTATAGACCATGACATGTCTCAGTGTATATAAGGATTAATTACTTTTAAATATAGAAAAATAAAGAAGATACAAGCAAGGCTCTTGTGAAAATCTAATTTCTAATCCAGAGCCAGTGTAAGAGATTATACTTTCATCTGTGGTCAAATTTTAGAATGAACACGAGTAAGTAAAACTTCTGTGTTTAGACATTTCTTTTCAATCAATTAACTATTTAAGAAAACTAAGCTGAAGACCTAAACATTAAAGCTAGAATGCTTTGTTTGAAATTTATTATTGTCTCAAAAAGCTGTTGAATCCTTTTCATTTTGTTCTACTAATGCACCTCTAACCTTCACACTGATCCAATGAACAACAGAATGACAAAGTAGGGTCCAGATGTAGTAAAATAGAGTTGCATTTATGACTGAAATGCAGCATCGTCTATTTAGGCCAAACTGACATTTCACTAAAAGCCCAGTACAGAGACCATATTTGTTTACTTCAGAGTGCTGAATCAAGTCAGTGAAAGGTGATTTGTAAATTGCTTCTTCAGTGAACTTGAATAAATAACTCACAAATCAATGTGTTACAAGGCTTTGGTAACCAGCCCATTTCACTTGAAGCCATGGCGCAGCCTATTGATCTTTTCCTCTGGATTATGTTGGACGGGAACTGCTGAGGTAGATACAGACTATACTACCTACCTGCCAAGAACAGTTTATTTTAAAAGAGAGGAAATGCAATTAGCATTCATTTTTTTAAAAAGTTCTTCTAGAGAGCACTGTGACCCTAGGGACCAAAGAAGAGAAACTATTGCCATGGAGCAGGTGAGGTAGAGGACACTGGCTTTCCCATGGTGTTTTTCAAGGAACCAGGAAATACATAGCCAAGAAGAGATATTCTCCCAATGTTCATGTTTCCTGCTTCTTGTACAACAAGTTTCCAGTGCCTGGGGCCCCAAGCAGGCCTCCCAGGTCTACACAAGCTTTTTCTGCTCCCTCCACTAAGCTTAAACCACATGGTATCTGTTTTTGGATAGAATTCTGATATCTAGGCTGCTGTATTCTCATGGATGAGTTTATATTCCCTTGTGGGACCTGAAGAGCAAGAGTTAAATCTAGGATCTCTCACTGAATCTGGAGTTCACTGTTTCACCTAGTTTGGTTGACTAATGAGCTCCAGATATCTGTCTGTCTCTGCTCACCTCTATACCTCTAATACCAGGGGCACAGACATGTGCCACCAGGCTCAGGTTTTATGTGGGTACTTAGGATCTAAACTCAGGTCCTCATATTTGCACAGAAGGAAATTTTACTGACTGAGACATCTCCCCAGGCCCCAGTACATTGATTTCCAAAAGATCTTCAGTTCCTTTGTGACCATATTCTGTGCCTTCAGACATCACATTTCATTGCTCGAGAATATAAACTGAGGAAATAAGAAGGACGACATAAATGTTTCCGTGTACCAAGACCGTGTACCTAATTTATTTCCACTGATCACAGAGAAGAGCATTTTATTCCTTCCATGCAAAGGTGTTCTCTGGCATAAGGCAAAAACTCCGAGCTAAGCCGTTATTAATCTCTTCCCAGAAACCCCACTAAACAGTGCTATGAAACATTGCCTCTGTGCTTTCTTCACCCTGTGCCAGGCTAGGAAGCAAATTTTCCAGTTAAAGACTAAACATGAAACCTGTAGATTTGCGATGAATAAGAAGTGTTTTTATTCAGTAAGCCATAAAAAGAACACCTGTTTGGAGTTGACAGCAGGCTTTTGAATGCAAGTCGGTTCAAATGCTGTTCCCCATTTCCTCCCCGACCCAGTAAAGTCATAATATTTGTCCTTTCTACTTTATGGCACTGAAGAACTGTTTGTTACCACTGGAGGAAAATGTGTTCGCTGACATGCCTAATACACATGAACTTTTTATAAATGTGGTATTTTCTACTTGGGATGAACTTTTCAAAAAACAAAATTATAGCAATGAACATCTTTATTGTATTTCCCTTTTCCATTTGTCATACCACATAAACTCACTGAAAATTTCAGCGTCATAGAAGAGTGTAGAAAATATGATGGCAAAAGTAACACCAGAAGAATAGTAGAAAATGAAGCCCTGGACCCCTCTTCCTCACTGAATATACTGCCTCCATCACACACCACCAAATCCCTTGTGTGAGAAATTCACAAGCTCCCTGGAAATTCCTGTGTCCAGGATGGATCACACACATGGAAGCTGGTAATGAAGATGCTATCTCAACCCATTCCAGACATGCCACATAAGATTAAAAGGAACCTCTTTCCTTGCTCTCCCACTCTGTTCCAGTTCCAGCTCGAATCTCCTGCTCCTCTAAGCTCTCATCCCCTGTCCCTTGCCCTCCATTACCCCCAACCCCTGGCTTGCTCATGTAGATCTCATCCATTTCTCCATCATTGGGCAATCCATGCGCCCTTCCTAGGGTCATCCTTACTAGCTAGCCTCCCCGGAGCTGTGAGTTTCAGTCTGGTTATCCTTTGCTTTATATCTAGTATCCGCTTATGAGTGAGTACATACCATGTTTGTCCTTCTCAGTCTGGGTTACCTCACTCAAGATGATATTTTCTAGTTCCATCCATTTGCCTGCAAACTTCATGATAAATGAAGACACCACGGGAATAGGGAGAAGCAGAGTGCTAGGGAGGTTCCCAGGAATCCACAAGAATGACTCCACTATAGACTACTGGCAATAGTCGAGAGGGTGCCTGAGCTGGCCTACTCTGGAGATCAGATGGCTGAATACCCTAACTGTCATCATAGAGCCCTCATCCAGTGACTGAAGGAAGCAGATACAGAAAACCACAGTCAGGTCCCAGGCAGAGCTCCAGGAGTCCAATCAATGAGAGAGAGAGGAGGGATTCTATGAGCAAGAGATATCGAGACCATGATTGGAAAAAGTATAGAGACAACTAACCAAACTAGTGGAAACACATGAACTGTGGACCAATAGCTGAGGAGCCCCCATGGTACTGGACTAGACCTTCTGGATAAGTGAGACACTTGTTTAGCTTGAACTGTTTAGGGGCTCCCAGGCAGTGGGATCAGAACCTGTTCCTAGTACATGAGTCGACTTTTTGGAACCTAGTACCTATGGTGAGATACTTTGCGCAGCCTTGGAGCAAGGAGGAGGGGCTTGGACCTACCTCAACTGAATGTACCAGGCTCTGCTGACTCCCCATGGGAGACCTTGCCTTGGAGAAGGCAGGAAAGAGGGGTGGGTTGGGGGGAATGCTTGGGGGTGGGAGGAGGGAGGACAGGGGAATCTGTGGTTGGTATGTAAAATGAATAGAAAATCTCTTAATTAAAAAAAAAAAGATTAAAAGGAAACCCTAACTTCCAGCGTATCTGGGGAGGGAAAGATATGGCTTTCACATACAGTGTCCCAGATCTTTCCTGGGGTCATCTAGAGTTCTGGCTTCTATCTCACTTGCTTCAGAGCATGGATGGAATCCAGCATCTTCTAAATGCTTCATGGATAGTTAAAAAACAAACACGACTTTTGAATTTGCACACAGTCACCATAGCCTCACATTCTACTTCAGTGTAAAGAAAGTACTCACAAACTCCCAGTTCCTCCTGGAGAAAAGACTTGGGCTACACATCAACTATTCTGACATCTCATATGCCGAATTAAAGTTTTACCTCTGCTCAAGTGCTAAGTGACTGGGAAGGGTGAGAAGAAAAAAGACAGTTTGGTAATTTGTAGAGCCTCTCTACTTAGTACAGCACAAAACTAATGGACAAAAACATTTATCTCCCAGGTTTTCCCTGGGAGGGAGAGAGTTGGACAATACAACCTAGGTGCCAATATTTCTGGGGTGTGCCCAAAAGAATTATTTCTGTTACGCCTGTCTCAGAGTATTGTTGGGGCCTCACACACTCTATATTCCTAGGATCCAATGATCAAAGAAGGAACAACTTGATCCATCATGTAATTGCTACCCATGGCTCCTTGTGACTCAGGTATCAGTAGGGTAAGTGGGGAAAATTGTTTCAGATTCCAGTTTTTCTTGTAGAGATATGAAACTGCACAGAGCCTTGGTAATCTGACTTTCTGTGGTCCAAAGAGCCTACATTCAGTCCTTGTTGTTTCAGAGATGCCACGTACTCCATACACCTGAGACCTTCTAAGAACAAACCACCATGAAGGTTTAAGTAGTACTCATCATTTCTGGCCAGCCTGACTGTTGTGATTCTTCTCCTGAACCATGCCAAGTCCTCAAGATGAAAAAAAAAAAAAAAAGCTGTTTTGTCTACTGTCTAGGTTGTGGCATAAAGTACTAAGGAAAGTGAAGATATAAGAAAATAGTCTCAATCAAAGGAACAGTATGTTTATAAACTGATACTAATGTAGCAATATGACAGGGAATTTAAAATAATCATTTCAAAAGTCCCCAATCATGGTAAGAGAGCAAAGCATGTGCCTTGTGAAAATTTCCACAGAGAGAAGATAGTAAACATGCCAGATGCAAATCTCAAAGCTGAAACATATGGTAATAGAATGAAAAATGCACAATAGTGGTTCAAAGCCAAGTAGAACAAAAATCAGAAGGATCACAGATATAAAAACAGATCATTGGAATTGATCCAATTAAAAGAGTTCTGGGACATGACTCAGTAGTAGAACTTGGATCTAGCATGAGCAAGGACCCTACGTTCAACCCGCAGTATCAGCAAAACAGACTTTGAACTGATCAATTAGAAGAGAAAACTTAGGAGACATATACTTTTTGGGGTGTCACTAAGGTTAAAAAGATAAAAAAGGAAAAGAATATTAAAAAAACAACCATGGAAGACTACCAAAATCCTGTGAAACAGTCATCTTAATCCAGGCATCAAAAGAAAAACAATGATCACATACAAGGAAATCCTCCTGAGACTATGAGTGGATCCCTAACCATCAGGGCAGAAGAACATGGAATTAAAAATGCAAAATGAAAAAGAAATGTCAACAAGAATAATTCTTCAAAATTAAGATGTGATAAAGACTTTCTGGACAAACACTGGCAGTGTTGATCTCTGCTTGACCACCATATAAAAGTGCTATAGGGGGAATTTTGAGCTGACATAAAATTAGGACACTAAGTGGTACAGTGAAATCATAATGAATGTAGATCAATACATATGCGTGATGCCATGAAGTTCATCAGTAAATCATTTGCTTCTAACATAAAGGCAAAAATATTAAAAGTAACTGTACATATAATGTTCTTAGTCAATACACAATATGGAAATACCATATGTGGTATTAACAACCAAACATAGGAAGAAAGTAAAAGCATGTGGTTTTTGTACGTGATTAAGTTGTTATTGATATACAATAGGCTATTAAGCTATTTAGGTAAGTCCTGTGAAAGCCGTAAAGAAGGTACCTGTAGAAGATAAAGGGACATACAGGAACCAAAGTATGTCGGTGCAAGGCAAAGCCCTAAAAAAGTGCAAAAGAGCAAACAAAACCATAAGACAAAGATAAAGCTAATATTCAAATGCCATGAGAAAGTCCTTTCCTATTAATTAAAAAACGTAAAGTAGATATGACTCCACCACCAAAAAATACAAAAAGCTAGGCCCACTGGGCATGGTGGCGCACACTTTTAATTCAGCGTTCAGGACACTGAGGCAGGAGGAGTGCGAGTCTGAGTGCAGCCCAGCTTACGGAGTTCACGTCCAGGTGGTGCACCAGGAGCCCGTCTCAAAAACAAACAAACAAACACCATAGCTCTCAAGCTTCCTACCGCTGCGACCCTGTAATACAGTGCCTCGTGTTGTATTAACCCCCAACCGTAAAATTATTTTTGTTGCTACTTCATAACTGTAATTTTGCTACTGTTATGAATTGCAATGTAAATATGTGTTTTCTGATGATCTTAGGTGATCCCTGTGAAAGGGTCATTCTACCCACAAAGGGTTCACGTCCCACAGGTTGAGAGCCACTACCATAGCCCAAGTATGTGTTTCTTTTGTTTTGTTTTGTTTTTGTTGTTTTTTTTTTTTTTTTAATAAGAACCTATTTTAGACACACACTGGCTGAAAATGGAGATGGAAAGAGATATTCTGTAGAAACGGTAAACAAAGGAGAATGCAATTAAAGCTATTTCTATCAAATAACATAGTTTTTAGTTAAAAACCAGCAACAGAGAAAGGCAGACATTAAATAATGACAAAGGAATCAATTCCTGAGGAAGCAACACGATTATAAATACATGCAGACCCAACATCAGAGTACTGGAATCTATAAAGCAAATAGCAAAGAATTGAGGAGAGAAACGAACTGAACGTGATAATAGGAGGAAAATGCAATATCCCGTTTTCAATAACAACTAGAAGATGTGGAGAGAACGGCAGATGCTGGGGTCATGACAGGAAGTTGGGAGTTGCTGTTCAAAGGCTTTATGTATATAAAGTTTCAGTTATGCAAGTTAAACAGATTCTGGTGGCCTGATGCACAATATCATGCTTAAACCTACAGCACCATAGTGGACACTGCAGTTTCCTTAAGAGGGTAGATCTTGTGTTAAATATGCTTATCACAACCATGTAGCTAGAGTTTTCCAGTCCTGCCTGGCCCACAGTCAGGACAAATCTCTCCCATCTACCAGTCCCACAGCCGCTTAGACCCAACCAAGTAAACACACAGAGAATTATATTGCTTACAAACTGTATGGCCGTGGCAGGCTTCTTGTTATCTAGTTCTTCTATCTTAAAATAACCAATATCTATGAGTCTATAAGTTGAGTTGCCATGTGGCTCATGGCTTATCAGTACCTTACATCTCACTTTTCATGGCGGTGGCTGGCATCATCTCCCTGCCTCACCCTTCCACTTCCCAGAATTCTCTTCTCTGCTTGTCCCACCTATACTTCCTGCCTGGCTACTGGCCAATCAGCATTTTATTTATACAGAGTGATATCCACAGCACTTCCCTCCC
>CABHPQ010166074.1:0-28081 GCA_902168405.1 Peromyscus aztecus
ATTACATTTAAAATGTTTTAAAGTTCATTTCTTATAAAAGCAATCAGGTTTACTGTTGAAAATTTGGGGATACATATGAGGCACAGAGAATACAAAATTCCCCTGCCATTTTAACTAGGGAAATTCTGAACCGAGGTTCTCCATACAGAGGGAGGGAGGCCAGGGGATCCTTCCCCACTAGCCGGTTCCATTTATCCAGAGCCTGGCTATTCAGCACCCCCAGGAGGTGACTTGGTGCTTGTCAGAGTCTGAGAATCATGCGGCTAGAAGGAAGTCTTTAGGGAAGAGGCTCTTGCCCATTGGTGCTGGTGGCTGGGGAGGAGCCAGGACCCCTGGCTGACATGGCCTGTGCCCTCTGGTGGCAGCTGGTGGGCATGGCTTCAGGCAGTGCTTCAGGTCAGTGGCTCTCAAAGTAGGGCAGAAGACCTAGAACTCAGCCTCACTGGGAGCTTGTTCAGAATGCATTGTGAGGTCCATCCCCTGAACCTCGTGTTTTACTGGACAGTTTCAGGGTGTTCCTATGAACCCTAAATTTGAGAACCACCTATTTAAGTCAGCATGGGTCCAACACAGGCTTCTGAAAGTAAAACCCCATTTCTGATTGAGACCCACCGTAGAGCAGTGTGTGTGTGTGTGTGTGTGTGTGTGTGTGTGTGTGTGTGTGCATGTGTGTGTGTGTATGTGTGTGTGTGTGTGTGTGTGTAAGAGCTAAAATGCTTCTGCACTTCTGTGCAGGTTTGGGGACCAGCAATCGTAGCCAATAAGAGAGCTTGCAGCTAAGCTGGGTACCGAGCCGATTCCCGTAGCCCATAGTGGAGGGAGGGAACTGACTCTTGCAGGCTGTGCTGACTTGTATAGATTTGCTCTGGCACATCTCCTTCTGCCCTCTCACAGGGAACAACCCTAAAAAGAACCGAAAAGGAAGTGCAGGTTCTAGGTCAAACTCACAAAAGGTCCCGCCACCCACCCTCAGCACCACGTCCCCATCAACCCCAATGTGTCCTGAGACCGCAGTGCTGGGAAACAGGACAGCAGGGGACACTTGGCTTCTTGGACAGGCCATGGCTAAGCCTGGCATTCGCAGGAGAGGAAGAGAAGAACTGGAGGGCACCTCCAGGATCCAGAGAGCCCAACCCTGAGGGGCCTGAGCTGGAATCTCTAGCGAGGGCAGAGGAAATAAGGGCAAACGCTGGAGAAAACAGCCAAGGGGGGGGGGGGAGTGTGGCACCCTTGGTCAAATGAAGATCCCTGGACAGCATTCGTTCGCCAGATTCCTTCCTGGGGGAAGAAACAGGGAAGAATGGCTCGCTCCCCTGCCCCAACGTCCCCTGCTGCCAGGGTGCCCCAGGGAACGGCTTGTTCTCAGAGCACTCAGCTGTTGAGGAAATCTTTGCGCCTGGCTAGAACAAGCAGGCACTTGTGGAGAAAATCTGACAAGAAACACAAGGTTTCAGCAAAAACACAGAGCCAGGCAGATGGGAGACGTCATGGTAAATAGGCTCCTTCCGCTCTCTCTCTGCCTATCCTGCAGGCAGTCCGTTTAGACTTGTCTAAATCCCACAGTCTGGCACTGATACAAGATGCTCTGATGGGGCAACACACACTTCAGATCACATGCTCTCATTAGCTGACCTGGGTCAGTCAGTGAAGCTGACTGCATACCTGTGTGTATCTGCCACTGTGATGTAGAAAAGAGAATCTCCACTCTCACAGTCTGGGCTCCGAGAAGGAGGGAGGGAGGGGGAGAGGGAGGAGGAGGGGAGAGGGAGGGAGGGAGGTCGTAGCAGCACAAGCTGAGACAAGAGTTCCACCTTGGTCTACATAGCCAGTTCCAGGCCAGTCAGAGGGACCTGGCGAGACTCTGTCTCAAAACAAGAAGTAGGCCTTAGAGGTCTTCACCTCCTTCACCCCTCATCAGCTACGTTCTTTATTCTAAAATTTCAAAAGCCCGAGGTTGGCTTTTCTGGACTAGAAGCGATGGATGCCATTTTGAGTCTTCAGTTAGGGATGTCACTCAGGAAGGGGTGTCTGACTGACTACACAGCAGAATTAGCGCAGACCTTATTGAAAGCAGGAGCAGATGAGGGTGAGGGGCTGAGCTAACAAGGATGTGAACGCTGGCCCACAGCTGCTGAGCACATCTGAGTCCAAGTCACACTGGTTTAGCTGTCAGGTCTGTCTTACAGAGACTCCTTGCTGACAGTCAGATCTTGGAGGGAGGCTCTGGATAGTTCTGAGTGCTCTGCATTTTGTCACAGACTTCTAGCATCTTCTATGAGTAGGCAGGGCAGCAAGGAACAAGACTTAAGAGGCGGTACCCAGAGGGGCTCAGGGCAGGGCCAGCCCCAAAGCTGAGGGCTAATGCCCACCATCTAGTGGGCATGACCAGGCCACAGGGCTCTAGATGGACCACGCAGAGCAGGGCTTAGACAGGACTGGCTCAGTGTTAAAGTTATTGCAATACAAACGCGAGCAGAGGAGCTGGGGTCCTCAGAAGCCACATTAAGTAGTGTGGATGTGGTGACTGCCTTTGAATTCAGACTCTGAAGGCAGGGCCAGGGGATTCCCCAGAACAAGCTGGCTAGCACGACTAGCCATATTGATGAGTTTCTGACTCTTCCTCAGTAAGGTGGAAGAGGGACTGAGGATGATTCTGGGTGTCAACTTCAGGCTTTCACACGTATGTGTTGTGCAGGTATGTGCACACACATGCATACACACATGGCAAGTGTAAAAAGAAACCAAGCTTGCCAGTGGTGGTACACACCTTTAATCCCAGCACTCGGGAGGCAGAAGCAGGCAGATGTCTGTGAGTTCGAGGCCAGCCTGGTCTACAGAGTGTGTTCCAGGATAGCCAGGGCTCCACAGGGAGACCTCTCTAAAAAACCAACCAAAACAAAAGCAACCAGTGAGGCAGTGAAGCTGAGGAGCAATTACCACAGCCCCATATAGCTGGGCACTTCAGGTCTAAGACCCTTCACCATGAGCCTGGCGCCCACTCCTCCCCTAGTTCATCCTGAGGACTAGTTTACCTCTGAGGCAGTCAGTCCGGGTTCTCTCTCCTTCCGTTCCTTCCATGTACTCTCAACCAACTGTTTCTTTGGCTGGCCTCAAACTCACTGGACTTGGGCCTGAGATCGCTCTCAGCGCTGGGTCACAGGCAGCTGTCCTGGGTGGCATGGGGTAAGGGGATGACAGTGTGAAGGACTGGCCCCTCCCCTCAGGTTTGAGCCACAGCCATTCTTCCTCACTTTTAGGCTATCTTGGAAGAACTGCCAAGGCGGGGAAGGACATGCAACAGCCATTTCCTCATGTACAGTTGGGGGACGTCAACCAAGAGGATTCTCGGCCAGTCACACACACTCAGCCCATCCTTCCTGTAAATACTCAACCATCTAGAATGGCAACCATTGCCTTAGGTAATAAATCACAAGTCCTGGGAGGTGGAGCTGCCTTCTGACGGGCAGGACAAGACAACTAAGTGACTTCTAGCAGTGAAGCCTGTGCCGGCAAGGACACCGCGGGCAGACACCCTCTGGAGAAGACAGGCCAGCCCCAAGCCCAGGAGTTTCCTGGGGAACTCTGCTCACAGTATTAAGTGTGTCTGCAGGCCTTAATGGCCAAGATTCAGATGCCTATCCGGCCACAAGGACAGAGGGTGAGATGCCAAGAGCAGAATTTTCTAGAAACTGGAGTCAAGATAAATTGTAATAATGGCCAAGATAGGTAGCTAGTTCTCAGATGGAAACAGACAAGCCTCCAAAACAGGTGCGAGGAGGTGGGATGGGGTGCGACTGCTCACCTTGGAGGGTGGTGAAGGATCCACAGCAGAGGGAAACCCACAGGGTGTTAGTCATGAAGTAGCCAAAGAAGATTCTAGAAAGTGGGAGAGGGTCAGATAGTGTGAAGGGAAATGGTTCTCAGGATTCTCCTTCTCGGGCGGTCACCTCCAGGCCCGTTCCCGTTTGGGTCTTGGGAAAGGAGGTGCACCAAAGGCAAAGACAGCTTTGGCTGCAATGGATGCAGGAGAAGGGGAGAGGTGGGAGGAAGGCGGATGGCGGTGAATGTGTCTCAAGTTTAGAAACGAAACCAGCTGGAGCTCCTGGGTGCGCACCTCTCCAATCCTGGGCCTGCTCCCTGCCCAGGGCCATGTGCCCTGAGCCGAGACAAGGTGAAAACAAGCTGGCCACCACCGCAACCCCGCCATCTACCTTCCTGTGCCCTCCTGAAAGGTTAAAAAGGCAGAAAACTAGTTTACCAGTAAGAAAATGTTTATTCTTTTGAACCCCACGGGGGAAAAGAAAGAATGCAGCCAAGACCAAGTACTTAACGAAAACAGTGTCCCAAAGGCAGCAAAATGGGGGAACCGCAACACAAAGTCGGTGACAATTTTCCATGGTTTTGCACAAAGATGGAAAAAACTTGACAATTCTGAGTAACACTTTCATGGTGACAGTTACACAAGATGATTCAAAATGCAAATGGCAGCAACATGCACATCTGGCTAAAGCTAGAAGTTTGTTTTACTCCAAAATAAGATCTGTGATTAAAAGGATGATTCTCTTTAATACTTCTAATTTTACTGACTGGTTTGTCCTACCTAATTTGCTTTAAATAAGATATACATGCCAATCAACAGGAAATTTTAGAACTATGTCCTTCCAGAACACACAGCACGGAAGCAAAGCCAATTGATTTGGGTTCTTAATTTCCCCCAACTTCCAAACGCAATTCTACTTTGTCCTCTTCTCCCTGCCCTCCCCTCCCCGATCCTTAACACACTTTCAAAGGTCTGCGCAAACACTTTCTACCAATGTATAATACACAGTTGAACCTGTATCTTTGTGCAGAGGTTAGGTCTTAAACAACAACAACAACAACAAATCCTCCTTGGCACAGAGCTTCAGAACAGTCAAGCACCCGTAAGCCGTCACATGAGATGTTGAGAGCCAAGAGAGCAGTGAACGGCAGGTGGGGACCGCCCCTCGACCACAGCTTTTATTAGCTATCCTTCGGCCTCTTTCACACCCACCAGGCTGACTCCCTAGGGTGCTCAACTGGCAGCAAGAATGGAACCCTGTGTGCTTCCATGGAGAAAAACCCGTGGTGGCGCGGTGACCAGCAGCCCAGCCACCTACCAGCTGTACAACAGGATCCCCAGTGAACAAACAGAAGACAGATGACAGAAAAGGGGTGGGTGAGGGTAGTTGAAAATGATCAAATTTCCTCTTGAAATGTCTTTTCTCAAGGTGATGCAAAGACTGTGTTCAGACTGTTCTAGAACTATACATCGATGGGAATGTCAATACTCCAAACACACCATCACACGTTTGCAAGCTAGCCTCACCCCTTAAGTCCCTCTCACGACGCTCCCTTATCTGTCTGGTCCTGGGGGGGGGGATCTTTTTTCTGTAACAGCAATAATCCTTTTTAATTCAGCTATGGAACCAGAGCTTTGTTGGGTTATTTAGCCCTCTCCTACTAGGAACTAAGCTGCTGCTGTCATCTGTGTGAATACAATGTGCCATTTTCTTGCTTATTTAAGAACAAAACAGCGCTGAAAAGCAAAAACTCTGCTTTTTTTTTTTTCTTCAAGAGGAAACTATGTAAAAATATATAAAAAGGCAAAAATTGGCTACTTGAAATCCAAGAATGGTTTTAATGTGTTGGCCAAGAAAAATAAACTGCAAAGTCCTGTGAGGTCTTCTAAAAACTTACAAGAACAACTGATGGGCAGTTCTAATCAGACTTGGATGTTATTTCCCCCCTTTAAAAATGGCAACATATACAGTCCCACAAAACACAATATCAACGTTTTTATCATGACCGCCAGAGACGCTGCTTTTCGAAGCCTTCTGGTTCCAAATGGTTGGGTAAACACACAGCTGGCCTTTATTTCTTCAGAGGCTGATAGACAGAGGCATTAGGGTCGAGTCCAGAGGGGCTGGTCTCTACAAACTTAGAGGAGTAGTGGGGGGACACGGGGCTCAGGGGACTGGTGGCGGCACTGTATGTTATGCTGGGCATGACGGCCATGACTTCGGCTATCTTCTGTTTTAGGTCCTTGATTTCCTGGTCTTTCTGAAGGATTTGCCCTGCAAGATCAAAGACCTAGCATTAGTGAGGAGGGCGGACTCACACACACTCCCCAGGCCAGCCCCACATTCACCGTCTGGAAAAGGCAGTCAGACTTCCTGTAAAGGCCCAGTCGTAGGGATTTTCAGGCACCATGCTTCATATGCTATTCTCTGTCATCTTCCTTTTCTAACTGTGGAAAATGGTGACCAGTTCTTAGCTTGTGGGGGTACAAGAAAGTGGCAGCCTGAGGGGTGCTGGTTTTACAGCTCCACCTCCTGAGTTGGGGTTCCTTTCTGGATGGCTGGGCTCAGAGTGTTAGACCAAGGAACCCAGGACTTCCAATCGGTCACATCAGGTTCTCTGACAGAAAGCAGATGACATTCTGGGACAAGTGCCCAGTTTACTGGCAAGATGCCCTCTGACCTCTGCCCAGCATTCAGCTGGCTGCTTCAGCACATCAGCTAGCTCAGGCCTTCGTGCATCCCCCGTGTATGTGCTAGCTGTTGAAGTTTCCTCATCACCAATCTCAATCAATGTCCAAGTCCTAGATTCAACATCCCCAACTTTCCCTATGTTCCATAGTCTCAACAGTTACGACAGCATTTAAAACCCAGCATGGTACAGGGGGTCTAAGTGCTCACAGACACTAACCCCTTCTCGCTTACAACCGGAAGAGAGGACTATTAGCACCATCCACTTTATGATAAAAGGATAGGGAACAGGAAGCTGTACCCTGGTCAAGGCCTGCTAGTGTACTGCTAGTGACAGGGCTGGAGCACCGACTTCCCCCACGGCACTCACCCACCTCCTTGGGCGACAACCTGTCATCTCTGCTGGATCATGGACTCTGTGAGGCAGAGATTGCGCCTCTTAATTTCCCATTGCTAAATCCCTGCACCCAGCCCAGTGGAAAGCCAAGGCTTCACAAATTCTGCATCTTGTTCAGTCCATCTGTTATTAAGACACAGAGCAGGCCTACAGCCAGGACCACCCTGTTCCAAATCCATGCAATCTCCATCATGCTATTATGTGCCTCCTCATCTCCAAGGGAAAGAAAGAGGCTGTGTGTGAGCAGCCCTCACTGTGTGAAGACAACAGCGTGTCTGAGACGTGAGAAGGCTGGGTGGCATGTTTCAGAAGGATGGAGTGAGATAAAGAGTCACTTTGTAACCAGGATGAATAACAGCATAGGAAGGAACAGGTTTGGTTTTGTATTACAAAGTTGGACAGGATCTGGATGGAGGCAATGGGAAAGCAGGAGCCAAGAGCAGGAGAAAAGACCTGCACCCTCACTTCCTTCAGGGGCCCTAAGTTTCAAGTACGCATCAAAGAGCCACTTTCTCTCTGAACACAATGAGCTTCAGATGAATAAAGTACTTTAGTGGCATCTGATATAGGAACTATTGTTTTTCCCATACAGACTTCAGTTTGATTTCTTTTTTAAAAAAATTATTTATTTATTTTGATGTGCATTGGTGCTTTACCTGCATGTATATCTGTATAGAGGAACTGGAGTTACAGACAGCTGTGAGCTACCATGTGGGTGCTGGGAATTGAACCTGGGTCCTCTGGAAGAGCAGCCAGAGCTCTTAACCACTGAGACATCTCTCCAGCCCCAGTCTGATTTCGTTATTAGTAAGAGGAAAACACCCCAAGAGCTTTGACATGAACCTTTCTCTCTTCCCAAGCATTTGTGGGCAAAGAGTGAAGTACAACCATGCCAGGAAGCCTGATGCCCTGGACCCAGAGAGCAGGTGCTGCTTCCATGCCAGGATCAGTGCACATATCCCTGCAGAGAGTTAGTTAAACAGAGGGGTCCATTCCGCAGTGCTAAGCCAGACAGGAAAAAGGGCCAGTGTGGGATGAGATGCTCAGCTGCAAGGTGGGGTCCCCTGAGCCCACAGACAAAGTAGATTGATGTCTACCCTTTGCCCCTGCTTAATCATCTGGGCTACCCCAAGTCTCTCAGGTGGGTTTACCAACTTCTTAGCTTCTCTATTTTCTAAACATCCCCAGGCAATGCCAGAAGTTCCCAGTGACTGATGAATGGGCCTCACCTGGGTGTCTGAGGAGCACCTACCAGTGCCCCAAACCAAACACACCCCTCCTCACTTCCTAGAAGGTCTTTGCTCTTGGGCCTTGCTTCCAGCACCCCGGTCCTTTCAATCCCTCAGCAGCTCTTCTTCTTGCTCTGCATTTCCTTAGACAGGACCCAGCACCAGTCTCTGAACTGGCTCTGCCTCTGCTCCACTGGCCTCATCTTTCCTGCTGCCACTGAAGAGCCCGCTCTCTCTGAAGATCGAGGGAGGGACAACATTCTTCAGGTTGCTTCAGTCACAGTCCACTTAAGCTCCTACTCTTTTCTTCCACGGCCTCCAGGCTTGGGGCCATCGGAATACCGGCCTGGACAGCCCCAGAGCTTTCTTTTCCCAGCTTACAGCACTCCCTCCTGGACTGTGCTCCTCCCCACCATTCTCTGCTCTCAGAATTCATCCCATGAGCCCACTCACTCCTGCTTGCACAATGCCCGCACTACTCTCCCATCTCCATCCTTTCTACCTAGCTTGTCCTATTGCAGTAATTCTCAAAATGCAGCCAGGATCCACAGGGCCCACAGGACATCCAAGTACCAGAGCATCATTGCCTTCTGTAGTAAGCTCAAGTTGGGCCTTTGGTGAACTGTGCAGAGTGTAAAATCTCAACAAAATGAACAGCAACACAGAAGAGAATGCAAATATTTTCTATTAAGTCAGACAGTAAATATATATGATAATGTAAGACAATGACACTTTTCTCATTTTTTTGACAATAGTGATTTTCATAAAATGACATTATTTTTAATATGTAATGTTTACATTATTTTAAATGGATTACTAGATGTTTTAAGTTTTAATTTACAGTAGGGAGAAACAGCTAGATAATCTATGTAAAATAAGTTTATCCAGGGTGCTCAGGAATCTTAAGCATCTGGGCCCCGCTACCCCAGTAGACTGAGTTTTCCAGGATGGTAGCTTCTAGAGCTTGGCTGCTTGATGAGTCCCTGCTCAAGTACCCTTTCCATGTACCAGGTCAACTGGCAGAAAGGTTTTCTCAGTTTTCTAGTCACTTAGGTGACTAATCAGTTTTGTTTTTGTTTTTTCCAGACAGGGTTTCTCTGTGTAGTTTTAGTGTCTGTCCTGGATCTTGCTCTGTAGACCAGGCTGGCCTTGAACTCACAGAGATCTGCCTGGCTCTGCCTCCCAAGTGCTGGGATTAAAGGTGTGCGCCACCGTCACCCGGCGGCTAATCAGTTTTGTGAACAAAAATCCCATTTTTCTTCTCACTGGGTCTTGCCACCCTCTGTCAAAACCCTCCCACACCCTCTGTGTCATTTAAAGTTCTAAGGTCTTTCCACTGGACATTCTTACAAATTTTGACTGCTGCGATCCCTGGCCCACCTGGGTCAACAGACTGGTGAGCCTCTTTCATGCCCACGGGCTTTGCCTTCACTGCTCTGGCCTCATTCTGCTCAAATGTTCATGTTAAAGGACTCCCCTGGGACTGCCCTGGGATGAGAAGTCTCTCTCTTGCCCTTTCCGACTTCGTCTGCCGCCCTTGCCGCTATCTTACAAACAGTGGAATGGCGTTGCTCACTGTTGGTCCTTGCTGGGCTATCTATCAGTTATCAGAGACACTAGTAGGTCTCAGCAATTCTCTGCTGAGTGGATGGTCTGTTCTCCAGACTCTAGACTCCTCTGTCGCACTGCCCAAGTCAATCCTACCCTGCTGCAGCTTGGAAGGTCCTGTGAAACTGTATTTTCTGCAAGGAAGTTTCTTGACCCTCACTCTCACCATGTTCCCAACCTCTTCTCATCATTTAGGCCCAGCTTAAACATCAGCTCTCACGACATGCCCCAGCTCCATAGCCTGGTCTAGGCCCTGCCTCTCTCTGTCCCTACGGGCTGCACACGCGGTGAGCTGCAGCCCTCGATGCGAACACTGTGCACCCCTTGAGGAGACATTCGTATTCTCTCTCCAGCACTTGACATGCTCTCATCTCACAATGCACCAGGAGCATGAACTGACATGACTCCTATCTCAATGCTGGGCATGCATGCACCAGACAGCTCAAGGAAAACACTGAGGTGCCCTCTCGTTCAGAGCTCGGAGGGGAGGTCCACTCTATGCAGCCCTATGACCTCTGCATCCTGCCACCCCGCTGGGGCCTGCTGCTTTCTTACCCTGGGCAATCTCGAGCTGTCGCTTTGCATCACCCAGTGCGGAGAACAGGTCCAGCTTGATTCTCGTCTCTGCGCTGAGGCTGTTCTCCAGGTGCTGCGTCTTGTCTTGCATGGCGGAGAGCGCCGACATTAACACCTCGGTGTCCTTCTCATTTTCTTTGTACTTCCGAAGCTCCTATCAACAGCATCAAACGAGCAATGTTAGGAAGTAGTTTTGCCATCGATGTATATAAATTAGCTTCAATTTACAAATTAAGTTCCAGTCCTACTGACCCAGCCATTAGAAGAGAGAACCCTGATACTTGGTGTGTTTACACTGCATTCTTAGAGCACATGCCATGCAATATTCATACACTCTTCAGATCCTCAAAGGTATCCAGTGGGCTGCGTGAAGCACATGACCGGAAAACAGTGGCCTACTCTCTGAGCCACTTGCGAACAGTGCCTAACGCTGTGTGTGCTAAAAAGTGCATGCACGTTTTATTTTGATAAGGCAAACTAAAGGAAAGCCCATTTACAACAGTTGGTAATACAGACAGTAAGTATTGAACTTGCTCTTTTTTTCATTTTGAAACATGGTTTCACAATGTAAACCAGGCTGGCTTGCAACTCACTGTATAGCCTTGGCTGGCCTTGAATTCCGAAATCTGCCTGCCTCTGCCTTCAAAGTGCTAGGGTGAGAGGCAGTGCCACCATGCCTGGTCTGAATTTCTTTAAAGATAGAAATCCAAACTTATTTAAGAGAATTCAGAAATACAGAAAAATTGAAAGTTACCCATAATTTTTAATATAACCAAAATCATATCATATGTACAGCATTAGACGAAGCCTTTTAAAAGGTAAAACTTAGATCATTCCAACTATTCAGGTTCCTAAGTGCTGGGTTATAGGCATATGCCACTACACCTGCTGAAAAACACCCTTCTGGTGGCTCAATGATATTCCTGGACGTATACATCCTGTACCTTAAGCAAACATCTGCCCCATTATTACAACTGTTTCCTTCTTTCTTATGTTTGCATCTCTATACTGCTACACTGAACATGGTGTCAGTCACTGATGAGGTTTTGTCTTTTAAAACCCTGTGCTGGGCTTGGTGGTGGTCCACACCTATAACCTCAGCATGTGGGAGGCAGAAGCAGAAGGACTGCCCTGAGGTGAGGCCAACCTGGGTCATATAACAAGACTGTGTCAAAGCAAAAAAAAATTCTTTACCAATTTCATAGGAGAGAAATGATTGCTAATTTTTATATTCATGTCATTACTGGTTAATAAGAGTATATTTTAAAATGTTTACGTTAATTTTAACTTTTAAAAAATATTTAATTTTATTTGAATGTATGTGTATCTGAGAGTATGTATGTGCACCGTGTGTGCAGGAACATGTGGAGGTCAGAGAGGGGTCAGATCGGCTGAACTAGAGTTATAGTTATTAGATACTGTGTGGGTGATAAAAATGGAACCTGGATCATCCACAAGAGCAAGAGCTCTTAACCACTGAGCCATCTCTCCAGACCCTATTTTGATTGTGTGTGTGGGTAAGCATTTAGGGGTCAGAGGACACAGAAGTTGGTTCTCTCCTTCACCATGTGGTAACTGAGGTTGTCAGGCTTGGCAGTGAGCATGATGGGCCAAGTCTTTGATCCTGAACACTTAGTACTTGTGCTTCTTCTGCAAATGATCTGTTTGTATCCTTCATTTCTCTGTATGTGTTTGTAATTCTCATCAGCCATTTAGACTCCATAGTGCTAATTATTTTTACTATTCATTGATATCCGTAGTTCTTGTTTGTTTTGTTTGTTTGAGACAGGGTTTCTCTGTGCAGCTACGGCTGTCCTGGATCTCACTCTGTACACCTGGCTGTCCTGGAACTCACGAGATCTGCCTGCCTCTGCCTCCCAACTGCTGAGATTAAAGGGTGTGCCCCACACTCAGTGAGTCTCTCTCCCATTTTAAATTGTTTTGTATCTTTATTGTATGAATGTTCTGCCTGCATACATGTCTGTTTGCCACATGTGAGCCTGGCCTCTGTGGAGGTCAGAAGAGGGCATCAGATCCTCTGGAACAGGAGGCAGCTGTGAGCCACTGGGAAGTGAACCCAAGTCTTCCTCAGAGCAGCCAGTGTTCTTGACTGCCCAGTGACCCATCTCTCCATCCATCCAAGTATCTCTATCTTATTCAACTCTTTTGGGCTGTTGTTTGTGAGTCTGTCTACTGTTTTTATGCTTAGAAAGTCATCTTGTGGCCGGGCGGTGGTGGTGCACGCCTTTAATCCCAGCACTCGGGAGGCAGAGGCAGGCGGATCTCTGTGAGTTCGAGGCCAGCCTGGTCTCCCAAGCGAGTTCCAGGAAAGGCGCAAAGCTACACAGAGAAACACTGTCTCGGGGAAAAAAAAAAAAAAAAAGTCAATCAATTATGAAAAAGAGAAGTTAAAGGAATCCCTGCTGAGCCAGACTCTGGGCTGCACGCAGCAGACTGTAAAACTTGCAGCTTGTGTTAGGACCTGGCTGTCAACAGGACAAGGGTGGAGCTTTAAGTCCCCTTCTGTGAGATGATAAGACAGGTCTGCTGTGAGGTGCTGTCTACACTGCAGCACATGCACTGGCAGACTGGAGGGGATCGGGTGATGGCAGGCCCTTCCCCACCTCCTCCTCACCTGAACCTTTAGTTCCAGTTCCCTGATCTGCTCCTCCTTCACCTTCATGTCCATTGTGAGCTTCTTGCCCTCAGCTTCTAGCTCTCTGATCCGACTCCGTAAGGTTTCGGTGCACTCTCCCCTTTTGAAAGACAGAGGAAATAAGGTTTATAATTTCCCCTATCATGGGAGATTGGTTTGAAGACCGCTGTGAATACAGAATCTACACATGCTCCAATTCCTCAGATAAAAGAGCAGTTTTTGCACAGACTTTCATAAGGCCATGTCTAAATTACTAAGAGCCAGCACAACGTAAAAACTATATGAAGTGTTGCCATACTGTAGTTTAGGGATGCATGCTCAGCAGCTGTAACTTAGCTTTTCAAATGTTTTCTTTTCTTTTAGATCTTTCTGAGACAGAATTTTAATATGTAGCATATACTGTCCTTGATTTTGCAATCCTCCTGCTTCAGCCTCTTATTACAGTCATACCTCACCACATCCAGCTTTCAAATCCTTTCTGTAGCTGATTCCATCTCCAGAGCTCACGTAATGAACAACGGGTATGCAGGACTTACACACACTTCTTAGATTCTATAGGGTCTTCCTGGTTATTATTATTTTTCCCCATGACAAGGTTTCTCTGTGCAGCCCTGATTATCTTGAAACTCACTCTGCAGACCAGGCTCTCCTGGAACTCAGTAACAGACCTGCCTCTGCCTCAAGTGCTGGGATTAAAAAAGTATGCGCCACAACAGCCTGGTGAGTCTGCCTGATTTTAACTTTTGGCTCAATATGCTTCTTCCTACTCTGCTTTGGAAATTTCAACAGCAACCAAAATAATTATTGATTTTTTGAGACAAGGTCTCTCTCTGTAACCCTGGCTGACCTGAAACTCACTTTGTAGACCAGGCTGGCCTCAAACTTACAGAGAGATCTGCCTGCCTCTGCCTCTCGAGTACTGGGATTAAAGGCATGGTCACCATGCCCAGCTATTTTAAAATTTGTATTGTATCTGTGTGTGCTATGGAAGCCAGAGGTCAACCTCAGGTGCTATCCCTCAAGAGCAACCACCTTGTTTTCTGAGACGGTCTCTGGGAAGCTGGTCAGTGGGTCCCAGGGATCTGCTAGTCCAGGCCTCCCCAGTGATGGGATCACAAATGTACACTACCTCACCTGCCTTTCACAAGGGGGCTGGGCACCACCACATCCAGCTTTTGACATGGGGACTGAACTCAGGTCCTTATGCTCACACTTTAAAGCACTGTGTCAATTGAGCTATCTCTTCAGCCCTCTAAAATACTCAGGGGTTGGACAGATGGCTCCGCCTTTAAGAGCACTTACTGTTCCTGCAGAGGACCCACACTTGGTTCCTAGCACCCATATGACAGTTCACAACCCTCTCTCACTCCAGTCCTAGGAAATCCAATGCCTTCTGACCTCCATGGGTACTGCACACATGGTGCACAGACATACATGCAGGCAAAACACTCATATACATAAAATGAAATAAATTAATCTAAAAATACTTTTAAGCTCCTCAAAAGCACCCACATCTGTGTTGGAAGCACTGACAGTCTTGTGAAGAACAGACTGCAGATGGTCTCCAAGTGACCACACAGAAAACGAGAGGAAGCCTGTCAGGAGCATGGGGTACAGTGATTCCTTCACCTTTCTATGGATGAAGTCACTGAGAGATGAAATGTTGGAGGGCAGTGTAAGCTGGCCCAGGTGGGGCTGAAACAAGCTAATGAACAACTCATACAGCAACCGTCCACACAAACTGCTGCTGTCTGTCCCACCCCACCCAGAATCAACCCCCAACCTTGAATAAACACCCCTGTGACAGGGACATACCTAGATGCGGCAGCAAAGGCAACAGCCCGTGCAGCAGTGGCTTCTTCTAACTTCTTCCTTTTTTTCTCCTCCATTAACTGTTTTTCTACAAAGCTTCGGGCTTCCTGCTCAGCTTTTAGCTTCTTCTCCAGCTGGCTGATATTCTGCTTGTCTTTTTGCTTCATTTGCACAGCATTATGTAACCTGTGTGGAAACGATTGTCACACAAAATCTTCTGACTAGAGACATTCACCACAAGCCCTGAGAAACACAGACTCTATGCAGCCTCTCTTGGGCAGGTGTACATGGGAGGTTCCCACAGCAAAGTATCACCTTCCAGTGTGCCAGAGAAAACACATGGTCATTACCACTTAATGGTTCCTAAACACTAAGAAGCTACCTGCTTTCTGTAACCCAGAGTCAGCCCTCCTCCACTGTTAGGTGATCTACAGCAAGCAGGCAGAAGATACAGCTCAGAAAGCATCTGCCAGAGGAGCAGGTGACTGCAGTGCATTCTAGTGCCCCAGAACGCTGTGAAAAAACAGTCAGACCAAAGACCTACTGATTGGACCAATGCTGTCAAATCTAAAATGGGCGGGAGGGGAAGGTCTGTCTGCTTTTTTTTTTCAGTTGTTTTCTTAGTCATGCAGCAGCCTTTCCTTCCCAAGTGCAAGGCCTTTTCTCACGCCCTTAAGTTCCCTCCAGCTTCACAGAGCAAGGTGAAGGGAGCTAGTCACCAGACTGTCCCAAAGAGGCCAGTGCTAAGAACTGCAGAAGTCGCTCAGAATGATGGAGGGGTTCCTTGCATGTTGTATTCTAGTGTTAAAGTTAATTCCTAGAACTGTGAGTGTATCCTTTGTAGGGAAGCCTGTGAGAGGCATGCATCATTGCTACAGACACACCCTGCTTAGAGACTGAAGAGATAACCTCACATGGAGTCAGCAACTAACTCCAAAATGAATTAAAGGAGAGTTTCAAAGAATTTACAAAGAAGAGCTGGCTGCCCGTCTCTTCAAATAAAACCAAAGCTCAATGTCATTTTTTTAGTTCTGACATTCAAAGTGAATATGGTCTAATCCTCAGAAAAGGATCAAGATTTTCAAATAGTAGCAGAACTCCTTATCAAGGTTACTTACCAACAAAAGCTTAATAACTACTACTAATTAAACTACATTATTAAAGGAAAGATACTACTAATAAACTCTTGGATTGAAGTAAGTGTCAATTTTTTTTGGGGGGGGGTGGTTTCGAGACAGGTTTTCTCTGTGTAGTTTTGGTGGCTGTCCTGGATCTCGCTCTATAGACCAGGCTGGCCTCAAACTCACAGAGATCCCCTGGCTCTGCCTCCCCAGTGCTGGGATTAAAGGCGTGCGCCACCGCTGCCCGGCGTAAGTGTAGATTTGATGAGAACACTCAGCATCTCCAGTCAGTGAGTAGGAAAGACTGGACCATATCTCCTGGTCGGCCTGAGTCTGGATGTCCTCTCTAATAGGAGACACTGCCCAAGGTCCACACGGTGCACACTTACTTGTTCTGCAGCAGCTCGTTCTCCTGCCGGAGCTGGCCCATTTCTGAGCGGATCCCTCGCTCTGTGCTGGAGAGAGAGCTGATCTGACTGCGCAGCTCTTGCTCCACTTGCCGGCTGGCTTGCAGGTCAGCCTTTAGCTTCTTGATGTCTTGTTCCAGCCTAGGAGAGGGAGAAATAGACATTCATCTGGGAGAGGGCTCGAGGGCTTGTCGAGGGTCCGCACTGGACTAAAATATGCGACATGCTTAGTTCTGTGGCAGGACTCCCTTCCCAGGAGAGCTAACTTGGACTGCCCAATGGCTGACACTGCGAGTCCCTGAGCTGAGTATAAAGGGAGAGAGAAACAGAAGAGTTAAACACTAAAGTCCCCTCCACTGCTGACTTCCTTGGCAAGTAAAGTCTGCCAAAACAATAAGCTCAGGACCTAGCCACTGGCTTTGCTTTCCACTCTCTCCGAGATCAGACTGCACTGCCTCCAACCCCCAAGTCCCAATCGAGGGTTAACAGGATCTCCCTCCATTTCCAGAAACTGCTAGCCTCCTTGTAACATTCATACTTCTGGTGACTATGGCAGAAGAGCTCATTAAGGCTCCACAACAGAAGGGACTGTGAGCTAAAACCTACCTTGCCCTGCCATTCCTCACTTCTTGCTCCATCTAGCCATTAATAATGTCATTTGAAGTGATGTGACTAGGGTCTACACATAAACAAGCAGTGAAGGAACAAAAGGGTAACATCAAGTCCCTTCTTCACAGGAAGGCTTTATAATTTCAATAGGGGCAAAAAGCGGATCATTAAAGTAATCACTAACATAAGGAAGGCTACAATTACATACATATGGAAGAGCAACAGCCACTCCTCACTACTCTCTATAGGTTATAGCAACATAAACTAATTTAATCAGCAGAGCTATGGGCCACCTGCAATGATTATTCCTATTTTCCCCCGATGAAGAAATATAGGTAAGCAAAATCTTGTAGCTCAAGATCCCCAGGCAGTAACCCCAGGATCCATTCTCTTTGCTATGAGGTCAGCCACAGCACAGAGGAGCTATCTGTGCTCTGCAGAGAGGATGGGATGGAACGAGGCCCTGACGGCGGATAGGATTTAGAGAGGCAGGGAAGAAGTGTTCTAAATGGAGTGGGCATGCTCAAAACCTCAGACGTATCAACAGCCACACGTATTTGGAGACAAGTACTCAGTTTGGTGCCTGAGGAGGACTGGCCTAGAAACTAGAAACAGCAGGGAAGGGTTAGATGGACCCTGACAGCAGAGCTGAGGGTCAGAGTTAGGATGTACACTGCATGAGAAGCTCTGAGAAGAGACATTTATCTACTGAGATGCAAATGTCCAGATGGGCAAACATTAGTTTGCTTTAGTTTTTATGTGCAGAAATCCCAGCCCCAGGTATTAAGGACAACCTGGGGCCTTGCTCATGCTAAGCCACACTCAACCATTGAACTATCCAACCCCTGATAAAAACTCCTTTTGTGCCTCTAATCCAGCATACTAACAGAATCAACACTTCTGGGGGGCAGCGGTGATCTCTCTTTGGAATCTTCAGCTCCAGAGACTACAAATGCATACATGTTTTATGAAGTACAAAGTCCTCAGGGCCTACTACAGAAATCAGTACTCAGTTGGCCATTGTTCCCCGGCTTTCTCCCCCACCCACCATTAGACAACCTGCACCAGCCTCAAGCCCCAGTTGTAGGTCCTGTCACCATGATCTCATGCCGGGTGAGCGCGGCCTAGAAACCTCCAATTCCAGCAGCACTGTCTGGTCTCTGGCCAGGGCTTACTCCCCAGGGAAGGGTCACAGGTCCACATCTCACCACACTGTCCCTATCACCAGGGTTATTCCAGTTCAATGTACTCTCAGATCAGCAAGGAGAACATAGCCATGCTGTCCCTCATTCACCTGAAGTAACCCAGGGGCTATATTCCAAACAGGTCGGTGCATCAGGTTCATCCATTAAGAAGTCTCACTGAAGGCATGTTAGCTAATTCTTGTGATGCCAGTCTCACAGAGGAAGAGCTGCACTTTTAGGAAGGCAAGTTCCTCACTGAAGACAGAGACCATATGGTTGGTTATGGGCTCTGTCACCAGGGTTCTAAGCAGCTCCGCTGCCAACTCCGTGCCCTGGGCAAGGCACACAGCACACAGCCTTGCTGTTTCCGCACCTGCAGCTGACCATCCCTAATTCCTCCCTCTTGCTCTAGGATTTCTCAGCCTGACACATGTACAAATATGGCTGCTAAGCGGCACCAGATGTAGACACAGGGATCTGCCGCTGGAGACAAAGGAAAATACCCTGTAGATGCTACATTTCAATAATTCTAAAGTTATTACTTTGTTTTATTATAAAAATCTTTTTTTTTTGTTTGTTTGTTTTGTTTGGTTGGTTTTTTCCTCGAGACAGAGTTTCTCTGTGTTGTCCTGGAACTTGCTCTGTAGACTAGGCTGGCCTCGAACTCACAGAGAAATCACAGCACTTGGCCTCTGCCACCCAAATGCTGGGATTAAAGGCAATGTGCCACCACTATCTGGCTCATCTTAAAAATCTTTAAAAGCCTATTTTCCTACCTCAAACTAAGAATAACAAGATTCACTCTAAGTAAGTTTTGTAGTTTCTTGATTTTTGTAAAACATAAAACACAGTGCTTTAAGAAAACATTTGTTTCAGCCGGGCAGTGGTACATGCCTTTAATCCCAGCACTCAGGAGGCAGAGGTAGGCAGATCTCTGTGAGTTCAAGGCCAGCCTGGGTTACAGATCAAGTTCCAGGACAGCCAAGACTGTTTCACAAAGAAACCTTGTCTCCAAAAACCAAAAACCAAACCAAAACAAAAAAACCCGTTTGTTTCCACTTCCTTGTTTGGTATGTATGTTTGCATGTGTGTCCGTGTGTGGAGGTCAGGGGACCAGTTCTGAGAGATGGAGCCATGAGCGTGGCAGCAGCAGTGCCCTTCCCGCTGAGCCAGCTCCCTGGTCCCCACAAAGCTTTTTAGAGGTGAAATTCTATGAATTCTGTTAAAGCCTGACCAGCAGTACTACACAGCAAAACAGAAAGTTACAGAAATGTGTTCCCTTTGTTTGGGACAACACAACAAAAAGCACTTCAGAAGTATCACTCGATGTGTATGCTCTTGTGTGTTCATGTCATGCTGTAGGAGGAAACCGCCTGCTGTGCTGTTGGGCTTACGCTCTTATAAGAAACAGTGCTGTGGGAAATTCTGTATGGCAAATGTGTTGCTAATAAAATACTGATTGGCCAGTGGCTAGGCAGGAAGTATAGGTGGGACTAACAGAGAGAATAAAAAGAACAGGAAGGCAGAAGGAGTCACTGACTGCCAGCCAGCCGCCAGGACAAGCAGCATGTAAAGATGCCGGTAAGCCACGAGCCATGTGGCAAGGTATAGATTTATAGAAATGGATTAATTTAAGATATAAGAAGTTAGCAAGAAGCCTGCCACGGCCATACAGTTTGTAAGCAATAGAAGTCTCTGTGTTTACTTGGTTGGGTCTGAGCGGCTGTGGGACTGGCAGGTGAAAGAGATTTATCCTGACTGTGGGCCAGGTAGGAAAACTTAAGCCACAAAACAGGACTAGCCGGGCGGTGGTGGTGAACACCTCAGTCCCGCACTCGGGAGGCAGAGGCAGATGGATCTCTGTGAGTTCGAGGCCAGCCTGGGCTACAGAGTGAGTTCCAGGACAGTCAGGGCTACACAGAGAAACCCTGTCTTGAAAACCAAACTAAACCAACTAACCAAATCAACAACCCAGGACTAAAATGCTTCAGGCTTTTTGGAACTACTGTTATTAACTTCACCAACCGTGAATTACTGCTTTTCAAACTGCTGCAGCAAACTGTGAGCTAAGATCAGTGTCCTGTCCGAGAAATGCTGGACTTCAGGATCACAGCCTAACGACGTAAGTTAATGTGCTGACAGCACTTCTCAGGCACCTCACACACTCATAGTCCACACACTTCAAGTGCTGACAAAACAAACTTCCATTAGCTAGGGGCCAGGCTGAGCTGTACACAAGTCAAACTGACCATGAGTTCTGTCCATGGACCTTCTACAGAAAACTTTACATGGTTTAAATCTTAACTGAAATAGGTGGTAAAATCATTTACAATCTCTTACTGGATTTAACCTTTTACTGTGAGAATGAAATCCACTCAGCATCAAAAATCTAACAAAAAAAAATTCAAAGTGTAAATAACCCACACTCCTCTCGTTTAGGCTAAATCACACAGCTTGGATTTGGTATGCTTTTTCCTAGGAGTCTTTTTTCTACTTTTCATACATGTAGTTACATTTATCATGAAGAGGGGTTACACATACACAGCTTGCATATCAGATGCACCTTCACCTACTCACAGACATTTATTTTCCTTCAACTATTGCACAGTGCTCCACTGTATGGGATTAGCAGTGGGAAAAGGTACTTACAGAACCTACACCATGAAAGAAGAGAACCAACTTCTAGAAGTTGTCCTCTGACCTCCACAAACACGTCACTTCATATGCACATTCCCTCACATACATACACACGATAAATGAGAAAAAATTCCACTGTATAATGTACTTACACAGCCCCCTCCTCCTTCTTTTTAAAAAGAGAGGGTCTCACTATATACTCCTGGCTGGCCTGGAACTCACTACGTAGACCAGGACACCCTTAAACTCACAGAAATCTGCCTGCCGCTGCCCCGAGTGCTGGGATTAATGACATGCACCATCATGCCTGGCTACTCTATTTTCTAAGATATGGCTCAACTGTTATATCTGCTTAATAGAAGGATGGATGTCGGGGATTTTTAAAAGAACTACGTGAATTAGTAAACTGAACGGAATCAAGTCAGCCAAGTGCTATTTATTAAGCAAACGTGACTAGTTGTCTTCATGGTACACTCAGTACACTCAACTCCCTTGGTGCTGAAGTACCAAGTTCCCTGGGAAAATGCACACGTATCATTACTGTATGAAGGAAGAAGCTCTGATTAAATAGTGTTAAGAGTTTGATGCAATGTCTTCAAATGTATTCATAGGACTCTATTCAACTGCCAATACCTAAATTAGAAGCAAGTGACTAGAGAGAAAACAAGATACAGGAAACAGTTTATAACCCCCCAAAATAATTCCAGTAAGCAAGGATGAAAGGATGGAGGACAGTGACTCCCCTACCAGCTTGGACTCCCTTGTCTCAGAACTAAGTCTGTTCTACCCTACCAGGAATTCTGAAGGGATGAAGGGAACTCTTCCTAGAAGTGCTACAATGTCATCAAGCCTGGCTAGGAGGCAAATGTACTTCCTGCTTGTCCAGCTTCTGTGGGTGTGCCCTGTGGAACTGTCACTCTGGACAGATTAGTTCTGTATACTGTCTAGATTCTAACCTGTTACTCTCTAGGTCATGACAACCTGATAGTTACTCCATGGATATTTGAAAAGACTCACCAGCTATGGAAGCTCTGAAACACTCACTGACTCATCAGAGCTGGGACCGATCTACAGAAGCATTCCCACAGGTCCCCAGGTCAGGATGCAGGGCACCTAAGCTGAGGATTGCTCTCACCTACTCTAATCTTTATCTGTCCCCTAACCCTACCCAAGAAGGCAAGCTCTTATGTAGTTGATAATCAGTTAACTTCAAGAGGAAACGATTTACATTTTAATAGGTGGAATCTCCAAACTGACTGAAGGAACGGAATGCAGATGACAGCCTTAGGCAGGCGAGGTAAGAAAAACACCCACACAGTTCTCAAGTGCCAGCCTATTCTTGGGAAGGATATTTTAATACCTGAAAAGGTAGGGAGACCCAGAATCTAATGTTTGTATTTCTCTGGTGATGCCCTGAAAGCCTGGGATTGCTGAAGTTCAAAGGTCTCTCTCTAATGGTGCTGTCAATAGCCTCAAGCTTTTACTGACCATGCTAAAACATCACAGAGTGTGAGCACAGGGAGGCCTAAGGCCTGGGGCAGTACCTGGACAAGATGAAGATCTGGGAGCAACAAGCTGATCTTTTCTAAATAGGAATTCACCAAGGGGGGACTAGGTTCTCCGACCACTCTAGGAGTCATGCATGCATCACCATGTGTCTCTGACCTGGGGTCAGGACCAGACCCTTGGCTCTGCCCCTTTCCTCCAGGCTTCAAGACCACACCCTGCTTCTAGTGGCACATGAAAGGCCTGTCTGAAAGCCAGGCCTAAGTTGTCTAGGTTACACAGACATGTAACTAAGGCAGGTTTCCTTACTGATCTGTTTCCAGACACCTACCTGTAACTGTACTGTGGGAACAGAGAATCCCACCCACTCTTCCAGGCCCACTTGTGAAAGGAATACAAGTCAAACAAACTCCAGCACTGTGTACCTACCCATGGTGCCGTCTGGTGGAGTCCGAACACCTCACGGCCAATGGCAGTGCTTACCGCTTTGCACTGGGCTTCTGCCATTCTGGTGTTGAATCTGCTCCTGTGCTCTCTCTCTCTCTCTTCCTTCCTCCCTCCCTTCCTCCCTCTTTCCTTCTTTCTTTCTTTTTTTTTTTTGGTTACATTCTTCGAAGCCCAGAACTGACCATGCTAAAACATCACGCCACTAGTCCTCACACTGTGTCCCTCAGTGTCCCTACTCGATAGTCAGGGCCAGTGTTCAGTTTCTGGAAGTACTACATCCACACCCGACGGCCAGATTGTCAGTTCAGCTTTAGGAGATAGGGTAAATGAGTGTGCTTGTGAAGAAGGCAAAGGCAGGTGCACACGACAAGAATCGACGGAGACCCTCCTCCAGGTAAGCACTAACTCCATCAGAAGTCCTGTGTGCTTTCACTGAAGACGACTGTTGTAGGTAAATCACAGCTTTAACCCCGCAAGAAATCGGTGATCCTCCACACCTGCTCCCACTCCCCTTCCCGGCACTGGCACTGACAGCACAAGCAGCAGGGGTCAGTCAGGGTAAAGTGCAGGCCATGCACGTGGTGGATACGCCCCTCCTCATGTGAGGCCTACACTGACTGGAAGCTGCTCTGATATAGTCTTTCAGGCACACTTAGCAAATAACCAAGGTGAGGCTGCCTTGTACCTCACTATAGGACAACAACTGCTTACCAGGCACAAATGTCCAAATATAAACAACATCCTGATGACCTACTACAAAGTATATTATGTATCTGCTGCATCGCTGTCAAACACAAATGGCAAGCTCATTAATTTCCCTTAAAGAATAGAGAGGGCACTCAGATCTCTGTGAGTTCGAGGCCAGCCTGATCTACAGAGCGAGTTCCAGGACAGCCAGAGCTACACAGAGAAACCCTGTTTCAAAAGAACAAAACAAACAAAAAACAACAACAAAAACACAAATCACAAAAAGCCCCAAAACTAGCATCTTAAAGGAATGTGATTAAACTTGACAGTTTATATGAAAAATCTTTCACATGGACTAGCAAGATGACTCTAGGGACGACGGCGCTTGCTGCCTGGCCTGATGACTTGATTTTGATTCCTAGACCCCAGACGGTAGCAAGCAGGGAACCAACTCTTGCAAGTACCTCGACCTCAACGTGTGCATGAGCAAATACACAGCAAAACATTTTAAATGCCGCATTTGTCGATGCAGCACCTGGAGATGCACACACATTTATATGAAAGCATGCTTGCTGGGGTAAGGAAAAAAGTCAGCATTTGGATATTCAGCAAAATATCTGACTGACATTAAAAATTAATCCCACTTAAAAAAATCACTGGAATCTATTCAATGACAGTAAATGAATACTTATGATACAGTCAGTGAAACGGAAGTTGTGTGTGTGTGTGTGTGTGTGTGCGCGTGTGTGTGTGTGCATATATATATACACACACATACACATGTATACATACACATCTACCCATAAACATGTGAATATATGGGATATTGTAGAATGAGTTCCATTTTATAAATAGTATACATACAAGAGAAAAATGCTGAGATGATGTATATATTAAATAGTGATTATCTCTTCTTCATCAAGATTGGACAAAATGTTAAACATTTCCACAGATGCTCCCTGTTACTCAGATCTGCCCAAGGTCCCAGTAAGTTTTTGGATAAATTGAACGCATTAGGAACAACAAACTCTTAAACTTTTAAACCCTTAAACTTTTAAAGTCACTCCAAAGAAGAGGAATTTCTTTCTGAAATAGAGAATGCCTCAGTTCCCAAATTGCACAGACCACCTGTCACTCATCAGTCCCTCTCTAAACCTAGCAGCCCTCCTCCATCAGGGGTGACACTCCACTGCACATGTCACAGGACACTGTGGAGGGTTCAGATCTCCCAGCAGCATGAGTCCCTGAATAACCAGAGCCACATCCTAAGTTATGCTGACCTTATGCTCTCACACGAAAGAAGCCACCAGCTCTGGTCATGGTGGCCTAAGCAACTCTTGAGGCTACAGGGCTTGAGGAAGGCCAGAAAGCCTCAAGCTACATGGTTGAAAGCTCACTTGGGTGTGGGCTTCAACAGCAAAGGGTGACTGACTCGGGGAGCGGGGGGCACTGTCACCCTGTGCAGAAAACTGGAGAGGAGAAAGCAATAGGGTCCCTTCAAGACATGGCAGAGTGTTCACAGGATTTATTAGCTCCATCCTCATAGAAAAGCCATCCAAGAGTCACAACCGATCAACAGGACCAGGGAGGAGGGAATAAAACAAGCCCATTAAGGAATGGATGGCAGCGGAGGCTATGATGGCTAAGCCCATTGGCCTTGCTACCATCTTTTGTTTAGCCCTCCCCCCAAGATACTAAAAATAGTTTTGTTTTCTTCAAGACAGGGTTTCTCCGTGTAGTTTTGGTGCCTGTCCTGGAACTCACTCTGTAGACTGGCCTCGAACTCACAGAGATCCACTTGCCTCTGCCTCCCGAGTGCTGGGATTAAAGGCATGTGCCACCATAACTGGCAAAATGTTCTATTTCTGGCATCTCCTCAAAACATCATAAGCTTTGGCAAACCTGATTTTTAAACTCCAATGGCAACAACTGGCCATCACATTGAGAGTTTATGTCCCCATGCTCCCCGGCACAGGGGCAGTCTTGAATACAGATGCTGACAGCACAGACCCCAGGACCCACCTCATCAGCTGCATTCATCCCTGGGTCTGTCTTGCCCCCAAAGGCCTCTGAATTTGCACTGCTTGCTCTAGAACCCGCTGAGTGCAGAGGCAAAGGTCCTTTATAGTTCATTACTTCATGTTTCTGACTTGGATCTGCTGGAACAGTAACTAGCAAGATGAAATGGCCTTGTGATGGAGGAAAATTGGCATTCTTCCTTTATAAAAAGAAATTAGGGGCTAGAGAGGTGGTTCAGTAGTTAAGACAATCTGCTGCTCTTGCAAAGGACCCAGGTTTGATTTTTGATTCCCGGCACCCACGTGGCATCTCACAATCATATATAACTCCAGCTCCAGAGAACCTGATGTTGTTGTTTGAGGGTGGTAGGCACACATGCGGTGCCCAGTCACACATGCAGGCAAAAACACCCACACACATAAAATAAACTTGTTTTAATTCTAAGAGCCCCAGATGGCAAAGGAAAAGGAGGGTCTAAGGGGCTCCCAGGAGATTTGTAAAAACTAATGTAAACACACTGACAGGCAAAGTACCCCAAAAATCCATTTCTAACTGACAGCATGAAGAATATTTCAAGAATGTGGTTCCTCTTCTTCCAGGTTACCAGCCTTACGCGAGCCCACTGCACTCCCTTGGCTGGAAACCTCAGTTCTAGGGGCTCTGACTCCACGAGAGAGAAGCTTTTCTGAGCCTTGGAATCCCTTCTCAACTGCAGTGAGGACATTTACTGTCCACCTAGAGACGACAGCTGTGACAGGGTAAACTCTCAGAATCTATCACTCCTAGCTTCTTATTTGAATACCTACCAGGTACAGGCTACTCTATTATTTATCTATCCAAAATAACCACATTCCTGGTGGACCACTCAGACGTACATGTTTAGATTCATTTGTGCCTAGTCTCTAATATGCTACATGGTGCTCAAGTCACGTAGTAGCCCCACTAGAAGTATAAATATGTTTCTACTACAACGATTATATGCGAGACTAGTTTTAAAATTCCTTCAATGCTTAAAATAAGCACAACCTGTCTTGTGAATTAATATAAACAAGACTAACCAAGTAGAACTACAGAAGCCTAAAATATTATGGATATAGCAGAAAATGGAAATAAACTAGGTCTGCCAAAGTATACTTGCTCAGACATAGTGCCAGACAAATATAAATTAAGTATGTTCCCAAAGAGACAAAAAAACAAACCACTCAACTTTTAAAAATAGACTTATGAATCTGCTTATTTTTTTTCCACTTAGTACTTCCCAAATAATCTAATAGTCACTTTCTCTAACACATTTAATCTAATATGGACAGCACCTCTAAGGGTCTGGCTTTCACAGTCCTCATTCTAAAATTTCACACACTTTCATCTCTTACCTAGGAAAGATGCCATGTGAAATAACCTAATGCACCCCACTGAAACAGAAGGCCTGATGGTGGGCTCAGCAGGTCAGTCTTCAGCAGCACAGGTGTGCTACCTGCACATCTCCTCCCCAGAACCAGATTTTCTTCCACCCACTGCTCCTGACACTCAAGCCAAGAGCATGCACAAACGGAGGCTCTCCTTTCTGTGCTGGAGGTAATGTCCTCACCTAAGGTGCTTCCTGGGAGAGAAGGAAGGACAGAAATGTGGAATCTGAGTTCCTGCCAGGAGCCACAAAGGCAGACCTGGTCCAGGGCTGACAGAGAGCCAGGCCCAGGAGGACAAAGAAGGAAGACAAAGCCGATTTCTCCCTCTTCTTGCTGAGAGGTGGCTTGTGCCAAAATCCCTTGGCCCTGGACATAGCTAGCCAAGAGCTGAAGTGAATGGCAGGCTGGACGGCAATCTCCCAGAGGATTCTGCCCTGGTCCTCTCTGTAACTTCCCGGTTCCTTTCACTTCCTGCAAAGCCTCTAGAAAATGTAGGGACAGATGCCCAAATGTAAAATTTCTAGAATCCAACGGGCATGACAGTGGAAAGCTTTTCTTTTCTTTTTCCCTTTCTTTGTTTTCTTTTTCTTTTCTTTTCTTTTCTTTTTTTGTTTGTTTTTGTTTTGAGACAGGGTTTCTGTGTAGCCCTGGCTGTCCTGGCCTCAAAGTCAGAGATCCACCTACGACCTCTGCCTCCTGAATGCTGAGATTAAAGGTGTGGGGTATTAAGTAAAATTGTTAACGACTTCCTCAAAAGCAACAATGTCTAGTCCGAGGTAAAATCTAGGTTTCCTAACATCAGAGGCTTGGAGGAGCTACAGATGTAGCTCAGTTAGTTGCCCAGCATGCAGAAAACCTTGGGTTCCTGGAAATAGGTAGAACTGGGCGTGGTAACACATGCCTGTAATCACAATACTGTGCTTATCGGGAGTTCAAAATCACCCCCAATTATAGCCTGAGCTACATAAAAACTAACTAAAATTAAAAAAAGCAAAGCCTTGAGTTGTGTTACAATCAATTAGGAGACTACAGCTCTCAAGTGCCTCCTCTCTGCCAAGCACCCCACACTGTGATTGACAAGAGCAAAGGAAGCTCTGCCCTCACTGACCTTACATTTTACTATGAGCATTAGGATGCTGCAAAACAGGGATTCTCAAGCTGTGGGTTGCCACCCTTTTGGAGGTTAACAATCCATTCATGGGGGTCTTGTAAGATCGATGGAAAACACAGATATTTATATTACGATTCTTTTTTTTGGGGGGGGGGGGGTT
>CABHPQ010166075.1:0-24702 GCA_902168405.1 Peromyscus aztecus
TACTTTCTTTTATGTTTTTTTAGAATATACAACAAGAACACAGACTATGCCATGTGTACTTCGTTCAGATAATAGACAGTGTTTAGAGAGGAAATAGTTGTAGTGATTTCTATGCATGCCTCCATGTTACACCTCTAGGGTCACCCAGAAGTTGTTCCTTACAGATCGAGTGATACAAGTTGAAATGGTATAAGCTGATTATGAGCATTCTTTGGTTACACAATACTTGATAATCACTTGCTCACTGGGTGAGTCATGGACTAAGAGTCTCACTCTTTACAAAATGGACTTGTTAGACTTGTAGGAATAATTGGTGATTCAATGACATTTTGGTTATATTTGTTACAATGATGTACTTTTACTTAAACCTGGCATCAAGAGGTATGTGAGCCTTGGCAGTAGGTGAACCTAGAAATCTGCTTAGAATCCCTTACATGTCACCCTGGAAGGCTTAGCTTTATTGGTGCTTACTCACAGCATTTAGTAAGAAAATTATTTTCTTTCATCATATTTACTTCTAGAAAACTGCTTTTTTTTTTTAACAGTCAGGCTACCTTATTGAGGACTAAAAGAAGTATATATGTGTGCATGTGCATGTGAATGCATGTACATGCATGCTTCATCCTATGCACAGGTAATATGCATAGCATTTTGATAGCCTGGCTCATTGTAAATCTGGCTCATTGTAAATCCAGCTCATTATCCTTCCAGATTCTTGTTCATTTCTGTCTTTTTTCAGACGTTTTTGTCCCTGAGTTTTTGTTATCTTATTTAGAGGAAATTGAGAAATTACTCCTTCCTGTAATTTAGAGGTTTTGAAAACCAAGAATTCAAAGATAAAAATGAGCAAATGTGCCTGCTGTGTTCATGATGGTGTCCCAAGTGTCTAAAACAGGAAACTGCATAGAGTGGGCCACCGGTGATGTATAAATGAATGAGCAAATGCCTACTGGAAACTCAATAATTGGTGTATTTTTTTTTTCTGAGTCCTGAGATCACATTAGTTAGTAGTCATTTAATCCTCTTCCCAATACATGCAGCTATGCAATTGTGAGCTCCTGTTGAAAGAGCTGTATGGTGGTTGTTTTCTGACTTTAGACCAGTGGTGCTCAACCTGTGGGTCTTGATCCCTTTGGGGGATTGAATGAACTGTTTACATGGTTGCCTAAAACCAGTGGAAAGCACAGATATTTACATTATGATTCATAACAGTAGCAAGATTACCGTTATGAAGTAGCAACAAAAATAATTTTATGGTTGGGGGTCACCACAACATGTGGAACTGTATTAAAGAGCCACAGCATTAGGAAGGTTGAGAACCACTGCTCTAAACTGTCATCACACACAATGACCTCTCTCCTTTGTGATTTTGGCATGGCTTTTTGTAATTGGCTTCTGGGTCTTAGCTGTTTCTAATTAGACTCTCTGTGTTGTGCTGCACTGACTTGGAAGAGACAAAGGACAAATTGTATCAGAATTTAAGATATGAATTCTTCTTCGCTAGTGAGACCCCCTGTCAGGGATGGAGCATTCATTTAAATGTCCATTCTGGGATTATATCTGCTGAGATCAGCAACATGATCACTGATCAGTCTATGCTATTGTGACGTCATCAAGGATAATATGGCCATCACCACATAGATGATGCTGTTGTGAATGTTTCCTTCTTCAAGGAATCGTAATAACTGAAAACGGACACTAAAGGCATAATAATCTAAAATAAAAAAGCCATTGTCTCTCTGTCTATGTTTATCTCTTACTTCTGTCTGTTTCTGTGACACTTTATCGGGAGCTAATGAAGAGAGGAAACAACTGAAGCCGATGGTTTTCTGTGTCACTTCCCACAGTGGCCTGACCACCTCGAGCAGTTACAGTGTGTGTTGATAACCCACTTCTGTGTCTTTTCTTCTTCTCAGTTCGTAATAACCTTTGGCAGTTGTACATATTGAGAGACCCCATGCTTGGTAAGAAAGGCCTGAGTCTTCTCTGGCCTTTCAGAACCTTTCTGTGACATAAAATGAAAGATTTGTTCAGCCACCAGAATAGGAGAAAGGAAGGGTGGGAGAAAAGATTGATTAAAAAAAGTATGACTGTCTAATAATCATCTATTATTGAGAATTTGCCTCTGTTCTGGATATTTTGCTTGTTAGAAACTGAGAAATGAAAAATGTAAATTTAAAGGGAAAAGCAGAATCTATGGTAACATACATAAAAGGAACAAACAGCTTTAAGGACATGGAATAAAAGGGTTAGTTGGACTGACGTGAAAACTGAAACACAGATCTTATTTGTATTTCTTTCTGAAGATGGATTGATGACTTTGAACTGTCCCTAGAATAAACTCAGATGAAAGAAGAAAGCAGTTCTGAGATCTTGATGGTTTCTTTTCAGTCTCAGTTATTGAGCTCAGTTGTTTTCACTATCATGTACATGAACATAGGGTATGTGTTAGTAATAGAAATATTTTAGTGAACACTGTAAACATTGCCTTCCACTGGTTAAATCTTTGGGATTAAAAGGAGAGCAACTCAATAGGCAATATCAATATATTGAGTTCTTTCTTCAGAGAAAGGCACATGATAAAAGAGGTTATTTTAAATCATTTATCAAGGTGCTCATAATAAGAGAGGAGCTTTTTATGTCCCTAGAGTCAGAGAGCAGTGTTCTTTATGAGATTTTATGGTTGGGCTCTTTCATGAACATCTGTACTGGGATGGCTTCACAGTGGACACGGAAGTGTTGGCTAGGAGCAAGGCATTATCTGGGTTCCTTTTGGCTTCCTTTCTATGTTAGTAGTCCACAGGAATTTGTACTTATGGGCAAGATATACTGAATTACTTAATTTGCATATTATCTTGCTTACTGTAAAATCTGAGTATTTATAACTATTAAACTTGCTTTATCCTGGTGATATCTGTTTTTGTTGTCCATGTTTCTCTTCCCTCCATATACCACCTTCTCCATGTAAGGCAGCACTTATACTAACAGGAATAAGAACCACCTTGGAAACTTGTTAAAACAAAATTTTAATTTAGTGTGTTAAAATGTTCTTAAGAATTACATTGACTATAACTGTCTTGAAAATTCCAGTGAAATCATTGTTGCTGAAAGTTGAGAACATTGACTCTCATATGTTTTGACGCTGATACTGCAAAGGAGCATCAAGCAAGCTTCCATCCTCCTCCTTGGGATGGGTATGTATTCGGCAGCCTGTGCAATGTCTTCCTTCTTATTACTTACAGCCACAGTAAGTTTATGGCAAAACATTGAATGTGTGCTACAAAATGGTGTCATGGGAGAATTTTTCTGATATGATTTGCCTGTCTGCCTTCTGACATTTTTCTCTTCCCTAACACTCAGTTTCTAAATGATCAGGAACCCAGACTCTCCCATTCCTGCTTCTTTACAAACATGAATTAAACTATGTCCTTTAGAGATTCAGCTTCTCATTTTAGGGTTGAATAATAGTGCCATCCCAATTGAGCAGTATTCTTTTCCAAAGCTAAGTGAGCCTCACTGTTGGTGCCATGAGGATCTGTTAGAAGTCAGTAAGGCTTTCCTACCTACGTGAAGGTGTAAGTGAGGGGATATTCATTCTGCTGATTTGAACAGCATATTGTTAAAACATGGCATTGAGATTTAAAGTTTTCATTTGTTAGGCTTTATTTTGATGATTTTTTTCTTTATTTCTTGTGGAATCCTGTAAGAAATGAGGACCACTTGAGAACAAAATAGAGAACAAGGGGAATTCTTCTACTGTAATTTCTGCAACTGTAGGGTGGGAGTCAATATTTATAAACACCATCTCTGTCATCTCCATGTTAGGTGAATCTCGGACTAACTATATTATTTCTATGGTGTGCAGAATAATGGTCTCCTGATTTGTTTCCATCCCCAGAACCTGTAAATATATTCTTGTGCATGGCAAAAGAGACTTTTTGGATCAGATTAAACTAAAGACCTTAAGTTTAGAGTATTATCTTCAACTGTGTGGGTGGTTGCAATGTAATGTGATTTCTAAGGAGACGTCACAACACAGAAATAGTTAGGAAAGAGGAAGATGGAAAGGAAGGAAGGTAGGAAGAGGATGCTGAGGAGGCAAGGGAGGGAGAGGCACAGAAAGTGAGGTAGTGTGAGGGGAAGGGGACAACATTGCTGCTGACCTAGACAATGGGAGTAGGAACCTAAACTAAGGACTGCAGGGAGTCTTGAAACTGAGAAAAGAGAAGCAAGTAAAAGCCCCTGCTTATAATTGGCAGAACACAGTTTCTGTGACATCTGGATTTGGCCCCAAATAAAACCAGGCTTCTGGCATTCATAAACAAGAAATTCATTAATCCTTATTGTCTTGCCTTTGACCTTTACCACAGTGGTTACATATTACAACAGGATTAGGAAGCTAATCCAATCTTTTTAGATCTGGGTTTGCTAAAAAATTAGAAGAGTTAAGGGTCTTATTTCTCAGGATATTGACTAGACCAAATGTGAGCCAAGTAAAACAGGAGCAGATATCAAAGGTCTGCCACGGATGAAAGTGATGGGTGGCCACCACCTTATGAATTACTAAAAGCAAGAACTATTTTTTTTTTTATTTTAGATCACTTTTTTGGGGAACTTCATACTTTAATTTATCTCTTCCCCATTTTTTATGTATTATTGATCCCATTTTAATCAACCAACTAATCAAATTAACAAGCACATTTTGACCATATTACCAACTATTCAACACCGTATGTGCTAAAACTTACTTTTTCAATTACATTTCCCTTACATTTCCATAATTTATATTTTTAAGTTGGATGAAGTTACTTTCCCTCCACTAAAAGCTGTTATAGACATCCTAATGGGCCTGTGTGCTATTCAGTATCAAGCATGTTTTCAAATGAATCACATGATTAAAAAATAGAAACATTTTGCCTTGTATTGACCTGGTGCTTTATTGTAATGAGGACAACATAACCAGATACCAATAGAGCAGAATGCTATTAAAGAATAAGTGATCATGTGAGAAAGCTGAATGATGATATATTTGGAAAAGTCTTTTGAGGCTAAGTATGGAAACCTAATACAGTTGAAGCTTCCTAAAATATCTATAATATATGATGGTGATCTTAATGAAATTGCCAAATAATGAACGAGACACACCCCCAACTGGCCATCTTTTGCCACCAAATGAAGATTCTGGTACTGGGATTGAGTTACATCTATTTGAGTGATTGGCCAAAGTGATTCCATGGGAACTTCCAAACAACTCAAGCTGTTCCCAAGACTATGGGTTCTTCTTCAGAAACCGACAGCAAAGTCCCATTGCTGAAGACATTAATTCATTGAAGATGGAGATATCAAACCTGTGCCTACATAGAAGCTTCACTCCTATGTTCTAGAGTCTGGTACAGAAAGGTATTCCGCACAATATCAAAAAGTATTCTGCATATTATCATAAACATCAAGCCAGTCACAAACCCTTTGACCTACAATGGTATTCTGCCTGCAAGTTATGCTAGTGCATTGGTGGCACAAAATTTGTGAGAGTAACCAATCAATATCTGATTTGAATTAAGAATTAAGTCTTAAGCTGTAATTTGAAGGATATAAAAGAATGGATAGAAAAGGTGCCCAGAACATGGAATAGTCTAACAGTGTTGATGGAAATTCATGGAGCCCACTTAGAAACAGGGAAGACCACAGTTTGCATGGAGAAATATCAGTCAAGAAGTATCAGGGATCAAGAATTTCAAAGAAAGAGACTCTGATATGATGCCAGTTTATATGGGGAGAGATCAAACAATAGAATTATATGGATAAAGATCAGAGGATATCATACAGGATTTTTATGGGGATCAGTTAGCTGATATGTGAAGCATAAATCTAATTAATTTTATCAATAAAAACCAAGAGTCAGATATCAGAGTAAAAACCTGAAAGATCAGAGAAGCAGGGAACAGCCACCAGTTACCTCCTACCTCTTCTGTTCCTCCAACCAAAAGGGCCTAGATCCTGTCTCTGCCCCGTCTTATCACTTCCAGTCTCCTCTCTGTACAGATCTCCAGACCTCTATGGTTAGCTAGTGGCTAGCTCTGTCCTGTGACTCCTAGCAAGCTTTATTTGTCAGAACACAAGCTAAATATCACACAACAAATTTGGAACAGAATTTGTAGAAAGTTATGGGTTGATTTGGTGAAGGTGTTATGAATGAATTCTAATGTAAAGGTTTCATTGGATTGTGGTCTTGCTCAATACATCTTATTCCTGAATCTTCTTAGAAATGTATATCGTAACAAGCTGTGCATAATGGCCTGTAGCTGTAACCCCAGTGCTATGACAGGAAGTTAGTGACAGGAAGATCTCTGAACTTTGTTGTCCAGATAGTCTAGTGCAGTCCATGAGATATCAAGTTAACTGGAAATCCATCTCAAGATGTAAAGACAGGCTGCAATAAAAGAAAGATGCTTGGCATCAGTTTCTGGCCCATACACGCATGTATACATGCACATATACACACCTATATTAATAAAGTACATAACAACACACACACACACATAAACATACAGAGAGACAGAAACAGAGACAGAGAGACAGATTGAGATAGAGACAGAAAGTGAAGGGCTAGGGCAACACATTCTTTAGTCTGTTTATTTTCATTTTGGGGATCACAAAGGAAAGGAATGGTGAATACTCTTATTCTTCCAAGTTGAATCTCAGCTTTGGATACCAGGGTTAATGGACAGCCAGCTTCCTCCCTGCCAAATAATGTAGACCCTGTGATACTGAATGTTATTAATGGGACATAGTTCCAATTTTATTTATTTATTTAAGAAAAAACTGGAAACCACATGGAGCAGAGCAGGACTATGTTGTATTGGCCAGGATTGGGGAAGGAACAGCAATCAGCAGTTCATCTCTATTACTGCTTCTGCCCCATCACATTAGTCTAAAAGGGGCAGCACATTGGTGCAGTCACAGTGCTGGATGCATTAGTATCAGCCTCCTTGGCAACATCTCTGCTGCCTTTTGCGAAGAAGCAAAGAACAGAAGCAAATGAAATGATTCAAGAAAATAGCCGAGATGGTGAGTCAGAGCAGTCAGGAGCTCCTTCAGAAATAATTCATGCCCACATTCAAACGATGGTGATTCTTCTTAAGCAGACACCCAAAGAGACAGGGGAAGTGAAAATAGCCCATTTCAGGAATCTTGGGTAGATAAGAAACGAAAAGGGTTTTAGGCAAGCGGAGCTTTCCATTTGCATCTCCCAGATGTACCACCAAAGCATCTGTGACCAGCACTCTTAGCTCGCACCAGTCATTATTGCAAGGTACTTTCCACCTTAATGTTTCCATGGCCTTCTTTATATATGAGCTAGTACAGACTGGAACACACACTGCTTGGTATCCTTTCCTGACTTTAGTGCATTTAATATACGAAGCTGACATAAAATGAATGTTACTTCTAGTGATACATCATTATTTTAAACACACTTAGAAAGTAATCACTGTCTAGGTCCTGATCCATCAAACTGCCACTACCAAAGATGTTGCTACTTCCATATACTTTCCTTCCCATCACTATTCCCTTCCCTCTCACAAAGGTAACCTTGTCATGAATTTATTGGTGATAGTTTTGTTGTTTTTCTGTGCACACTTTTTACCCTATGTCCCTATGTACATTCCACAAACACCACAATTTAATTTTTGTATTTCTTAGTATTCTATAAATGGAATGATTTGATATGTATTGTTCTATGCCTCTTTTATTTCTCCTCCCTCCCTTTTAACATGATGTGTATGAGATTTATCTACGGCATTGTTTGTGGTTCCTGTAATTGTTTCTGAAGTCATTCTAATGGATATTGCATTATACATATTCATTATAGGATGGATGTGCAAAAAGTGTGGGTATGATTTCAGATAACACTTCTGGCAGAATCCTAGTTAAGATGAACATTCATCAGCTGTTAAAAGAATTGTATTAGTTTTTAGTGCTGCATAACTAATGGCCACAAACATGCCAGCTTAAAACAGCTCAATTTGTTATCTAGCTGTTCTGGAGGTCATGGGTAAGCTCAGCTAGTTTATCTGCTCTTGGTCTCACAAAGCCAGAATCCACTGTTAGCTGAGCTAGTCTCTGATGTAGAGGCGAGGAGAAGGATTCACTTCTAAGCTCAATCAAATTCTTGGTATAATTTAACACCTTGCAGTTGTAGAATTCAAGTTCTATATCCTTGCTGCTGCTGACTGAGGGTCACTCTTAGCAATGAAATGTTGTTATTATGGGGATAGAAAGATGACTGAGTCCATACAGTGTCTTCACTGTAAACACAAAGATCTGAGTTTGGATTCAACATCCCTGAAAAGCTAGAAATAGTAACACACACTTGCATCCTTGCACTGAGAAGGCAGAGATGGGGGATCCCTAGAGCTTGCTGGCCACAGTCTTGTGAGCCAGTGGGATTCAAGTTCAGTGAGGTATCCTATCTCACAATCTAAGCTGCAGAGTGATAGAAGAAGACATCCAATGTTGACTTCTACCTTCCGTATGCATGTGCCCACAGGTACACACTCATAACATGCAAATACACCTAGACACATGTTTTTAGGTCTTCCATATTGCCTCCTTTGTCTTCAAAGTTAGGCATGACGAATGAAATCTCAGAATCCCAAATTAGCCATTGTTTAATTTTGCTAACTTTGGGGAGAGGAGTTGCCTTTTTTAATTGATTAGATGCATAGTCTTAGATCAGCCTACTCTAACACTAATTGTAGAATTCCATGTGAATTTGAGAAAGACAGGATGACTCCATTATTCAAAACACTGAGGGAACCTTTGAGATAAAACCAGGTTTCATATGAACCCCTCACCTGTGGCCTGCCCTTCTGCCTTTTTCCTTTCCCATTCTAAATCTTTTTATTACTTAGACATTCTCATAGTATCTCCTATAAAATACTCTTGGAAACTCTTTCTGTATCTTATGTTTTCTCTTATCTCTGTGAAATATCTCTTCTTTCTAAAAACTCTCATCTAATGGGTAAAATATCATAAAATTAAGTAGTTAGTGTAAGTTTGTGCAATGTGTAAATCTAGTTATGTGGCCCATCTGGATTGAACCCAGGCATACTAGTTTTAGAGATTCTTGCTTGTAAATGTAATGCTACATCCTGAATCTCAGTGAAATAAAAAATTGAACCATGATATTTCTAGTTATATATCCTATGACCTGTTTAAGGCCGAGTTTCTCCCTCAGGGTTGCCTTTGTCTCTATGTCTCTGTGGGACATTTGGCAGTATCTGGATTCTGTTTTGTTTTTTGCACCTGGGCTGCACTCCTGACATTTAGTTAGTAGGGGTGGAGTTGCCACCAAAGTGCCTATTTTTTTCCCTTCACAATAAAGAATCGCCAGCTCCAAATCCAATGGTGTTGACTGAGGAAACATGGTGTATCATTTCCTAAATCAGATGATAAGTAAGGCATCTGGTCTGGCCCCTCATACCTCTTAGTACATTTCAGGGTTTCAAGATCATGAGGTTCAGGAACACCCATGTATCTGGACACAGTAACCTGCAGTCTTTCTACAAATCCCACTGCAATTCACAGCCATGTACTTGTCCCCTGACTCCTGCCTCAGGTCACAATAATTTATAAGCCCCCTCTTATACTCTAGTGAGGCACTCTTAGATGATCCCTTCAAATGCCTTCTATGCTTCTGAAGGGTGACACTTAACTCTTTCTTCCCTTCTGCCTCTTTCTCCTGGATTCCCAAGAAGGACAAGAACTGTGTCAGATTGCCATCAATGGCAGAATTGTATGGTACATTGTAATTCCTGTTGCATATAAATAATGTGAGAGTAAAGATGCTCGGTCAAGTTTAAAAATGGAGACTGTGCTTCAACTTGTACTGACTGATAGCAAGGTACCTATTGCTTTCTTTTTTGAGTTTAGCTTGATATTGTATAACTCTAAAGAGCTCTTCAGATTTCCAGGATTCTGGAAGCTTTCTTGCAGGTACCAAAATCATTTCTCAATGTGTTTTATAAAGTTTTTGAAGTTGACACAGCTAATTTCATTCTTATTCTATTTCTGTAATGTTTTGTTTTGGATGGCCTTGTACTCCAAGAAGAAACTGCAGGGAATGATTTTGAGTAGTCTTTAAATAAAGGTCTCACTTTTGACATACATTTGAATCACCGGCATTCAAATGGATACTGTTGGACCCCTAGTCTAAGAGATATTGGTTGAGTCGTCTTTGATAGTGTCTGTGAACTGGTACTTCTAACAAGTTCTCTGATGCTTTTCCTAGAACCACAGCACAATGACTGATTAACAATACTTTCATAAAGCATCACCTTGCTTCCTTGTAAGACTCATATATGAAATAAATCATATATGATTTTTAATAAATCAAATTAAAAACAGTTGCCCAGAGACTCTGGAAGGGATCATTAGAATTCTGAGTGCATTTTGTATTGAACTTACAGTTGTTGGTGACTGATGCTTTTCATAGCCTTTATTTGTCAGGTTCCACCTCAGGAGGCTGTAACAGAAATTATACAATCATCTCAATAGATAAAGAAAGAACCTTTGACAAAGTCCAACATGATTAAAAAGGGGAATTAAAAGTAGAAGGTACATATTTTAACCTAATAAAGACCATATATTACAAAACTGTAGCTAAAATATACATAATGGGGCAAAACTGAAAACATTTTTTAATAAAATCAGGAATGAAACGAAGGTTTCCAGTTTATTTAATTTTACCCATTATGTATCTGCAATGATGTGTGCCAAATGTGAGGCAATTAGCTTAAAGTCTTAGCTAAAGCACTAACATAAGAGAAGGGATATCAAAAAGATACCAATGGAAAAGGAGGAAGTCAAAGTTTCCTTATTTAAAGGTGAAATAATACTATTGCTATGAGATCTAAAGACTCCACAAGAAAATCCTAAGAACTGATAAATAATTTCAGAAAAGTGGAAAAATCAGTACTTTCCTTTACACTGATAATGACCACGCTGAAAAAGGAACCAGGAATAATATAGACCACATGCCCCCAAAATATCCTGGAAAAAGTAACTATGAACAAAACTAATTGAGGAAGCAAAAGATCTTCACAATGAAAAATTTAAGAAACCCAAAAAAACCCCTGAAGATTATAGAAGAAGGTGGCAAGATTCTCATGAATTGGCAGAATTGATAAAGTAAAAAAGGATATATTGTCAAAATCAGTCTACAGAAATCAATGGAAAACATAAAATATTCAATGACCTTCTTTACAGAAATAGAATAATAACCCTAAATTTCATATGGAAGCATGAAAGAATCCTGAGCAAAGTCCAGATACAGAAAATATCATAATCAATAATTTCACGCTTTATTGCAGAATTACAGCACCCAAACCAGCATGGCACTGGCACAAAGCTCAGGTGCATGTTCATGAGCAGGTGACTGCATAAATAAAATGTAATAGTTGTTCACCATGTACTTCTAGTCATCTATGAAGATTAATGAAATGCTATTTGCCTGAAAATGGTGCAAGGTGGAGATCTTCTCATTAATTGAACAAAACAAGACCCAAAGAAGACAAATATAGCATATATTATTATATTTATGCATCCTAGATTGTATTTTGATACATGAAACATGGCATGAGATCAAAAGGAAGATTTGGTGAAGGTAGGAAAACTATAAGTAGATGATGTGATATAGGAGAAATGGGAGGCAATAAAGCTTAAATATGGCTCAATTATGTGATATACTTGAAAGACATTGATATTGTGCAACTCAGTACTATATATACTGCCTATAAGAAAAAAAAAAAAAAAAAAAAAAAAACACTCAAACTGAAATCAACTAGCTAAACAAAAACCAGTCAGGTATGATTGCTGGCTCATGAAGATTATAATATATGGGAAGGTATGTGATTGTGTCAATCAGTTTGTGAGCTCAGACCTAAGAATGAGTTTTAGTGTCAATTTGCCAAAATATACTATTGTGCTATTAAAAAAATGTAGATTTCCTGGATCCTAGAGCTCTGTATTCTACTGTAAAGTTTGAATCATGATCAGTGACTCAAACATTTCTAGAAGCATGTGGCATTTAAAGAAGTTAGCATATTTAGGTAACATCCAGGTATGAATTCTACCAGCTTTGTTGGCAGTTTTTCAGACTGGTTGCTTAGAGATCCATTTAATCTGATTTTTCTTTTTGCCCAGGACCTCATACAATTGAACCTATCTAAATCAAGTGTCAAACATCACCCGAGTCAGGCCATCACAGTGAAATGCCCTGTGCCATTCTGTGACATGTTCACCTCAAAGTCTTGTCTGGCTTTCAGTAGGATTAATGCTACCTTTTGGAACCTATGTCTTCTCTCAGATATGCTGAGATAATCAGCACCCTATTACCAGATAAGAGAAGAGCAGTTACTTGAGAGACATTGGGAAAATGTCAGTCTCTTGGTTACCAGAGAAATCTACATGGCCACTGACTTTTCATTAAAAACACGTTATAACGAGGAGATTATTTCAACAAGATTATAAATAATACTTTTGGACCTAAAAAAATATAGTAGCAAAAAGAGCTAGTTTATGGTCCTCTTAAACTCTGTTAGTGTACAGAATGGATAAACAGAAGCAAAAGGCAGAGCAAAAGTTAAGAAACCATCATACTTTCCCCAAGTTCTGTTTTAATATCTCTAATGATGATGCCATTGCTATGGTCTTGTTTATGCAGCCATTTCTAGAAGAGACTGTTTCACAGCAGACTTCTGGTATTCTAGATCTTACAGTCATTCTGCCCCATCTTCCTCAATGTTCCCTGGGCCATAGATGCAAGAGCTGTGATGTTTATGTATCCACTGGGTGCAGCTGAAGTTTCCCTGGTTCTGAGTGGGCCCTGCAGTTCCATGGCCTGTTTATAAAATAATCACACAGAGGTTTAATATTATTTACAACTGCTCAGACGTTAGCTCAGGCTTCCTACTGAATAGCACTTACACTTAAACTCAGCCCATTTCTGTTAATCTATGTCGCCACATGTTCTGTGGCTTTACCTGTGTGCGATTACATGCTGCTCCCTGGACAGCAGGCTGGTATCTCCTGACTCAGCCTTCCTCTTTCCAGCATTCTCCTTGTCTGCTTATTCTACCTATACTTCCTGCCTGGCTACTGGCCAATCAGTGTTTTATTTATCAACTAATAAGAGCAACACATTCATAGCATACAGAACGACATTCCCCCATCAACTGGGGATATGTTCTCCATGATTCATTGATCTCTGTGCTGTGTCCAGTTGTAGTTTTCTATGATGTTGTCATTTTGCTGTAAAAAGAAGCTTCTTTGATAAGGAGTTGTGGATATACTTATCTATAAATAAAAGATATTTAGAACTTTGTTAGGAATTATGCTGGTTGATCATAGTGGTGGTAGTAGATAATTTTCTCAGATCCTTGAGCTCACTAGCCCAAGAAAAATGGCTAGGCCTCCAGTACCAGGCATAATTTCACTCCTGTTGAGTGGGCCTTATGTCCAATGAAACAGCTTTCAGGTGCCACCACCAGTGAGTGACACTTCTTGTACTTCTATGCATAACTTTCCATTCTGGCAATTGTTGTGGCTCACAGGTGTTGCAGCTGAGGAGAAGTATTTAAAACTGCTTTCCTCCATTGGCATCTTACAGAGTATTTTCTGGAAACATGAATGCTAAGCTGCAGGAAAGTGGCTTTTCCATTCAGATCTAGGTTAAATTACCTGAGTACTGAGTCTTAAGTATGTGGTGCCTTCAGCAATATGGCCCAACCATCAGTTCGCTAAAGGCAACCAAGAGCTGTATCTACAATCTATATTGTTTGGGGAGGGTGATTTTCCTGGGCTTCTACCATACAAAAAAACTACAGGCAACTATGGTCTTGGGAGAAGTTGCATTTGCCTTTCCAGGGATGATCCCCTTCATTGGTTGTATTATGAATTGTTTTAAGCATTGAAGCCAAATGCACATGAACAACAAAAATGTACTCAATATTTTTCTCTATCTATCTATCTATCTATCTATCTATCTATCTATCTATCTATCTATCTATCATCTATCTATCTATCTATCTATCTATCTTTATCTATCTATCTATCTATCTATCTATCACCTACCTATCATCTATTTATCTATCTATCATCTATTCATCTATCTATATACCTATCTCCCTATGTGCAAACACACATGTGTATAAATACAATTGAAAAAAAGAGGCCATCAACAAGTGGGCAGAGGAGGGGTTGAGATTGAACAACTTGAAGGAGCTGGCAGAAGAAAAGAAAGAGGGAAGTGACTTAATTCTATTTTAGATTAAAGCATTAAAAAATTTTAGGTTTCCTTCAAAGGATCCTGAGAGAAGGCCTTTGGTTCCTTAAAGTACAAGAGCTACAGAATGTAAAGAGAGAGATCGGAGGAGGAAAAGACTGGAAGTAGGTGAATCATTAGGTTGTTACTATGGATACTGAAGCCTGAATTTTCAGTATCCCCCCAGAGGTACAGAGAATACCCGCTTCCACAGGTTGAGAGGGATTATGGCTAGAATATTGGGCAAGAATTATTCTGGGACCTTTTCCCAACACTTCTGTGCTGAATTTATATGTGGGTTATTGGAACATCCATGCCCTTAAGAAGTCCTTTGTTAGAAAGCAGAAAGTTCTCCTAGGTGGCCTTTGAGACAGAATGTTGTCAGGCTGTATGACATTTTGAACTGCAGCATGGGTCAGGGGTTGGTTTTCCCTACTGTTGACTAAGGTCAGAGCTCTGAATGCCAAGGAAGTAGAGGGATCTGCTATATACAGCGTCCTGCTTTCATATTAAAAGACCAATATTTCTGTTTTTTTAAAGCATCATATAGCTAGAAGAGATCTATATTTTTCTATTTCCAAAATTCCCTAAAGTCATTAATCTTCATGTTCACTTCAATGAGTATTGACTTTTTCTAAAGCACAAGCTAAAAGAAAAGTTTACACTTGACTTCATATGTTCTAAAGTAGAGCATATGCCCCCAAGCATAATGACCAGTCTAAAGGATATCTGCTAGACAATTGTTTTACATGATGTGGATCTCATATTACCTCAAAGAGAATTTAGAGAACTATCAACTACATTAGTATCTCTCAGGATAAGTTATTTTTAATTGAATAAACTCTGGAAGTTCAGAAATGATTAAAGAAAATTCTTTTCAGCCTGGGCTCTTATATGTACATTCACTGCCTTAAATCTTTTTCTTAATTCCTTATATCACAGAAGAACAGAATTTTAGATTTTTGTCTCTTGTATATTAGACAGAAAAAAACAAAGGATGAGATTATTGATTTTGATTATATGTGTGAAGTGTAGATGAAACATTCATCATCTGCAGTACATGTTGGAGGATTAGGATTTCCAGAATAGCCCTGCTTAATTGAATAGTCCTGTCTGCTAGGAGCAAGAAGGATGGTGAGGTTGACCATATTGTAATAGTAAATGAAGGCTCCTAACATTTGAGTGTTTTATTTCAATTCAACAGTCAATACTTTACTTGAGCTGAGCTGAGAGTCTTATTTAATACCCTAATGTTGTTGGGATACTAGCTGTCTGGAAAACTGGCATGGTAAATGGCTCAGAGGTTTGTTGTTTCACCTTTAACAAGAGATAACAATTGTATATGTTTTTAGAACAGTCTTTTCTTGGACAGACCATAGTTTTCTTTTGAGACATCTTATAAAAGTACTTCATCTTGTTGAACATGGGCACTGATATCTATACACAGCTAGCTGAGGTAAGGAAAATGACAGCACTTATACTCAAGTTTTCTATTCTTCTTAGCTGCTATCATTGGCTAGTTTTATGTAGCATTTCTACAAATCCATGCTGTATAACTAGAAACATGCCGTTCTAATGCATGGTAGATAAATATATGTTCTGTGACTTCTAATTTTCTTCCTTTAAATATCCTCATCATGCCATTTTATCATTCTGTTTCTTAGGACCCAACAAATTTGCTAATATAATTAGAATAAGAACTTTATAAACACCAGATCCTGAGAGATCTTATGTTTTTATCATACAGTTGGACTGTACTATCTTAAGACTGAATTGTATAGCTTCCCATATCTCTGCTTTTAATAAGTTCTTATTCCAAAAGAGCATGTGTAATGGCAACAGGAAAATTTAATGATTTTAACATGTTATACTTTGAACCATTACCTGTAAGATATCAGACAGTGAAAGCCTGGAATTTATGTCATAAATGGATAATAATATATTTGGGTGGTGGAAATGATTAGATAAGTGAGACTGAGCTAGGAGAGCTAAAATGGGGAGGGTGTTAAATACAACCTCAGTAACATTAAATTATAAATATCCTTTATATTAATATCCAATACAGTCACTGCAGTGAGCCAGAACCTGACCTAGAATCTAAAAGGAAAACAAATATAATGTGTGCTCATAAACATGTGTACATATCTACACTTATATGGCAGTGTGGTGTGTAAATGACACCACAGTTTTTTGAATTCTTATATATGGTAAATAAAGTTTCTCTGTATCTCTTCTCTATATGCATACCATGAAAAATTACTTTGCTCTGCCACTGGTTACAATGAGTATCTATTTTGTTCCCTAATGAAGCAGTGATGGTTATTCATCTATCCTTGAATTCATCCATCAGTGATCTCTGCAGTTGAGGTAGTGTGACAATCAAATGCAATATTTGAGACTCACTGTAGCAGCCCTACAACACACTAAGTACAATGACTCTCTCTCTCTCTGTCTCTCTCTGTCTCTCTCTCTAAATATATATATATACATATATATATATGTATATATATGTCATTTTAAGACATAGAAGTGTCTAATACACTTCAAAACTGCTTTTGCTCAAAATAATAATTTGAAGCATGCACAACAGTAACAGTCCCAACCCTCTACAAACCCAAATTAGGCATTGGAACAGGAACCAGAGCCATCTGAGGACCTCAGACGCCAAGCCAAACACACACATTGAAGCTGCGACTGCCTTTCTTCAGACCCAGAAGCTCCATGAAGCCATGCCTAACATCCACAATACCTCAATCTGTGGGCATACTGTGGATCTGTTAAATCCGGAATGAACATAACCTTTCTGAACTTCTCTGAAGGAACTCAAGAGTACCACAGAGATACCATTAAGAATGTGTACACAGCCATAGAACACTTCGAATCTCACTCCATTCTCTACCTGCTGGGACCTTAGATCCAGATTGGGGTCATCAACAGCAGAAGCACTGCAAAGGCAGAGCTGAGGAAGAGAGACACTCCGTGAGATCACTCTGGACAATGCCTACATGGAAAAGTGTGATGAGAACATTGAGTGGCTGGTTTACACAGACATCGACAAGGACAAGGTGGTGGAGGTGGGCAGCAAGATCTATGTGGATGGCAGGCTCATTTCACTGCACGTAAAGGAGAATGGTGCTGACTTCCTGGTGACAGAGGTGGAGAATATTGGCTCCTAGGGTAACAAAAAGGACAATTGTCTTCCAGGGGCTGCTGTGGACCTCTGTTCTGTGTCAGAAAAAGACATCAGAATCTGAAATTCAGAGTGGAGCAGGATGTAGATGTGGGCTTTGAAAATCTTTCATCTGCAAACCAATCAATGTGCATGAGGTTAGGAAGGTCCTGGGAGTGAAAGTCCCGAACAATGAGATCATCAGCAAAGTTGAGAACCATGAAGGTTTCCACAGGTTCAATGAGATTTTGGAAACCAGTGATGGGATCATGGTGGCTGGTGGTCACCTAGTCATTGAGATTTCTACAGAGAAGGTCTTCCTAGCTCAGAAGATGATTAGACGAGGCAACCTCGCTGGGAAACCTGTCACCAGTACCACGCACATGCTGGAGGACATGATCAAGAAGCCCCACCATGCCATGCTGAGAGGAGTGTTGCTTGAGTTTTCCTGCCTGGCCCACGGTCAGGATAAATCTCTTTCACCTGCCAGTCCCACAGCTGCTCAGACCCAACCAAGTAAACACAGAGGCTTATATTGCTTACAAACTGTATGGCCGTGGCAGGCTTCTTGCTAACTGTCCTTATATCTTAAATTAATCCATTGCCATAAAGCTATACCTTGCCACATCTCGTGGCTTACCGGCATCTTTACATGCTGTTTGTCCTGGCGGTGGCTGGCAGTGACTCCCTCTGCCTTCCTGTTCTTTTTCTCCTCTCTGTTAGTACTGCCTATACTTCCTGCCTAGCCACTGGCCAATCAGTGTTTTATTAGCAACACATTTACCATACAGAACATCCCACAGCAGAGGAGCGGTATAGCCAACACAGTCCTAGATACAGCAGACTGTGCCATGTTGTCCTGAGAAACAGCTAGAAGCGGCTACCCTCTGCTGGCTGTTGGCATGGAGCACCTGACTGTCTGTGAGACAGAAGCTGCTTTCTACCACTTGTAGTTTTTGGAGGAACTCTGTTACCTGGTACCTATTACCAAGATCTCAGAGATGCCTCTGCCATGAGTGCTATAATGACCACTTTCAAGCTTTGCAGTTAGGCTATTATCGTGCTCACCAAGTCTGGCAAGAGTGCCCACGAGGCAGCCAGATACTGCCCACATGCTTTCTTCATGGCTGTGACATGTAATCCCCAGATAGCTAACCAGAAGATGTACTGTGACATCGTTCTTGTGTTGTATAAGGATGCAGTCCAGGATGCCTGAGTTGAGGGCTCAGACCTTCATGTGAGCTTGGCTATGACTGTTGGCAAGGCCTGAGTCTTCTTGAAGAGGGGAGTTGTGGTCAGTGTGACAGGGTGGCATCTTGACTCCAGCTTCACTAGCACCATGCTTTTGTGGTACCTGTGCAATGATGGCCCTGGGAGTCTCTCTTCCACCATTCCTCATCCCATCGTTTAGGCCAGCAACACTTGTAGAGCTTCCTCTGTGCCATAGTGTGGCACTGGTGGACTGGAACAGGAGAGAAAATTAACACCCCTGAAACATGGAAAAGAGCCCATCTGTCCCCTGTAGGGCCCTACCTGAGCTAGAGATGAAAGAGGATGCAGGATTGGAAAGCTGAGTTTATCACAAGAGGACAGCAACATCTCCATGTACTTTGTTCCTGTAGAAAGGGTTGCATACAGAACTCTTGAAGCTATGGCCTGAAATCAGGCAGCAACAATAGGAACTTAGGGCATGGTGCTGCGGTGCCAGTGTGGACTACCTTTGGCCCAGGCCCTGACTTGCTTCCTGAACAGCCTCAGCCTTCTCCTTCCTCCTTGTACACTCCACTCAGCTGTTGTCACAGATAAGCACTCTGCCCTTCCCTTCCCATTCTCCTACTGCTTCAGCTATCTGTAGGCCTGTTGCTATAGTGCCCACTTGTATGTCTATAAACAACAGATGAAGCAAAATACAATTTTTTTGAAATGTAAAGATTAAGTTGTTTGGAATTAGCATGTTGAAGAAAACATCTCCCTTTAAATGAAGCTCATTGTGCAAATAAATTATTTATTTTAGAGCTATCGTAGACTCAAAAAAAAAAAACTGAAAATAAAGGACATTAAACACAAAAGAAAAGATTTATAAAATCCAAGAAGTCTGAAACTTCTTGTATTGATACCAGGGATTTAAAATCCATTAAATTTTCTTTTGTTTTTTTTCAACCTTTTCATATTACAACTAGAGATCTGTCACCACATCAGACTTGCCTATATTCACCCACGCTTTACTGTTAACTCCTGTAAAAGATAATTCATGCTAGATTGATTTTGCTTTTCTCTAAGCTAACAACAAAATTTATGTATTTTGGTATTCACCTGCTCTGAAGATGTAACCACAAGGGGAGATTCCAGGACACAACATACATGCTTTCTCCAACAAAAGCCACTTAGGTTTCTGAAATGAAATCTAGGCTGACTCCTCTTATATTTCCTGATTTCAGTCAAACCCACTAAGAAAAAAAAAGAAAATATTAATTCACTCAAAAGGATTTATGTTTATGAAAGACAACTGTACAGCAGTACATGGAAAGAAGATAGAATATATTTACAAGGCTAGAATAAGAGTTGAGATATATAAATGTTTAGAACATTTAAGAAACTTTTGGCAATAGATTACATCAAAAAAGAGAAGTTATGCAATGTTTCAGTCTAGCAATGGCATAATAAAATGATCCAATTGCATTGCTATTGGAAGTATACTTTGGAGAGAAGAGCAATTTGGTTGTATATTGTGACTCTAGAGAGTTCTAATTGATGAGTAAATTCCTTCAAAAACTGCAAAATCCCTTCATACCACATATGAGAACATGTAGTAAAGTATTAATATACATGCTCAGGTACTGAAAGAATGAAGTCATTATCACCACATCACATTAAGGAAAAAACAATGGTTCTAGAATGACAAAGATTTAAATGAATTAAACCCCAATAAGCAGAAATATAATATGATCATAAGATTATAAGCACACTTGAGAGATAGAAGGGAGGGATATGTGTGTGTGTGTGTATATATATATGTATATATATATATATATATATATATATATATATATAGAGAGAGAGAGAGAGAGAGAGAGAGAGCATGGCAGCATGTAGGCAGACATAGTGCTGGCTACATCTTGATCAGAAGGCAACAGGAAGTGAAATGAGTGTCACACTAAGCAAAGATTCAGAAAAAACAAACAAACAAAAACAAACCCAAAGCTCACCCCCACAGTGACACACTTTCTCCATCAAGGCCAAGCCCACCCCCACAGTGACACACTTTCCCCATCAAGGCCGCACCTACTTCAACAATGCCACACCTCCTAATAGTGCCACTTGTTGGTTGTTTTAACTCTTTTGAGGGGCCTGCCACACAGCTCCCAAATAAATCACACACAGAGACTTTTTTTTTTTAATTATGAATGCCTGGCCTTAACTTGGCTTGTTTCTTGCCAGCTTTTCTTAACTTTAAATTATCCTGCCTAGCTTTTGCCTATGGACTTTTTCCTTTTCTTACTTCTGTATATCTTACTCTCACTCTTACTCTATGGCTGGCTGTGTGGCTGAGTAGCTGGTCCCTGATGTCCTCCTCTCCTTGTTCTCTTGCTCTTTTTCCCCTTCCTCCCAGATTTGTCCTTCTATTTATTCTCTCTACCTGCCAGCCCCATCTATTCTTTCTCCTGCCTTGCTGTTGGCCATTCAGCTCTTTATTAGACCGTTAGGTGTTTTAGACAGGCATAGTAACACAGTTTCACAGAGTTAAACAAATGCAACATAAAAGAATGCAACACATCTTTGCATCATTAAAACAAATGTTCCACAGCATGAACAAATGTAACACACCCTAAAATAATATTCTACAACAGCTATTCTCTTTGGGGCCATTTTTTTAAACCACCGCAAAGCACATGCTTGGCTCAAAAAGCACATAGAAATCAAGCTGGTACCCCAATCGGACAATTTACTCCTGCTGGCTAGTTTTCATAGTGCTGGAAGATAACCACTATTAGAAGAGAAATATAATCATGAATCTTAACTATCTATAAACTCTTCAAGCTACAGTAACAACTAGCTTAACAAAACATGTCCACTGGTGCAATAATGGAATGAATGCCATGGGAGTAACCAACCACTTCCTGATGAGATTTAAGGTCTGCTCCATAAGTTGAAATTCATATCTTACACTGACATTGGGGCCAAGAACCTGTGACTTGATAGACCATAAGCCCTAGGGGAGACGCTATGTCTATCTCTCGGCTAAATGGACATGTTTAACCAACTCCTAATGGCTTACTATTATGCCTTTATCAGAGAAGTTTCTTTTTTAAACACATGGTGATTAACAGAATGATCCACAATTGGTCTAGATATGGGGAGATTAAGAGACTACAGAATTCTTAGCCCTAAACAGGATATATGTATCACACCTCCTCATCCTCCTAAGGCCCAAGGATAATTGCAGAAAGTGGATGAAAAGAGTGTCAGAACTTGAGGCTGTGGAAGAGTACAAGGTAAGTGTGTTTTCCATGCACAGAAGCACAGTTGCGTCTATGAAGTCACAGTAGTTTAGGCAGCGTGCAGAAAACCACAAGACCTTTGCATCTTAAGGTCCGACAAAATCTCAACATGAAGTAGGAAGATGGGCATAGGGTTCCACCCCTTGCTGAGGACCCATTGACAACTGACAGCTGAGCAAAGAGAGAAAGTTGGTTTTCTTTAAGGGCATGGTCCTTGGTAGGCTCACCATTCGCCAGTGGAAGCCCATACCTCCAGTAGTTCACTGGAGACACCAAAGGTACTGTTGGGAATTATAAAAAGAGTAAAATAAATTGGGTGAGTAGGGAAGGGGGTGGAAATGGAGGATTTGAATATGACCAAAATACATGTATGCAATTTGAAATTGACTGATAAAAATGAGAAAAATAAAAGCAATTGACCACAATCCAAATATATTATGCAATTAAAATGTTTATATAAATTTCATGTATTTATGTTTCAGAAATGAAACACGTCTCCTTCCACATCACACTATCCTCTTCCTATCTGTAGTATAAGTGAAGGAGTAGAGGGTTGAGCTTGGAGGGGACTGGAAAACAGAAAAGGAATTTTTGTGATCTATGCAAGTTTTTTTTTAAATCATTCTTATGACTAGTAGTTCTCATAAGACTTGTGGCAGCACAAATATTTAAAAAAATCTTCAAAAATGTGAAAATAAACTTGGCCTATTACTTGTCTGACCTAAACTACCATGACTTATGATTGATAGCCAATACCACATGCTATAGTATAGAGTTGTTTCTAGTGATATAATTAACCCAAGAAATGACAGAGGTTACCCAATGTACTGAATTTTAACCATACACACAGTGGAAACAGCTGTTTTATTTAAAAACCTATCAAATTAATTTTTATTGTTTTCTATTTCATGGGGTTTCTAGTTTCAGTTATGGATTGGGTGCACTTAGCAAGTAGTATGAGTTTAATAAGTGAACCTTTTATGAGTTAATTGTGACATTAATTTATTAAAAATTTGAGGCTTTTAGGAATGTAAATAGACTGGAGGGGTGGCTGAGGGTGCCCAAAAGAGGGAGGAAGCAAAGTGTTCCGCTAGGATCTGTTTAGTCCCATGGGATTGGGGGCAGAAAGTGAGGAGAGGCCAAGACAGGTAATATGCTACAGAAGGAGGATGAGACTGGAGAACTGGATTTGTAGGTGAGGAGTGAGAGCTCAAGATCTGCAGGTAGCCTACCTGCTTCCTGGCTAGAGTGGCCTGGGGGTTCCCAGGGAATTGGATTTATTTCTAAAAGTAAAAGTTATGTTTTTAAATGAAGACACATTTATTTGTGATATAGAGAATGTTCGAACAGAAATTTACACAATGACTTCCAGTTTTATTCTTTGGGAATTCCCTTATGTATTGGGAATGCTTTTGCTTTCTTTAAAAACAAAAGACCCAAAACATGTTTGTGTGTTTTTGTTCCTTTTGGGTAGGTTCATGTGTGAATGGAATGTAGGTGTAGGTGGAAGGGCATTCATGCATGACACACAGGTCAGAAGACAATCTTGGGTGGTGGTACTCATTATTCCTTAGAATGTCTCATTAGCTTGGAACTTTAACTACATAGGCCACATTAGCTTCCCTGCATCTTCCAAGCTTCTGCTTATCTTCTTCAACTTTCAGAACATCAGTGGAATTACATTTGCCACTGTGCCCAGCTCTTTAACATAGTTCCTGGGTATCTGAACTGAAGTTCTTATGCTTGTAAGAAAGATGCTTCATTGACTGGGCCATCTCTCCAGCTCTGTGTTTTGCTTTATGAGTCAAGGTTATGCTAAGTAACCCTGACTGAATTTGTGATTACCTTGCCTTAGAAGTTCTATGATTGTACATGTAAGCCAATGCGTAGGTAAGAAAAATATTTTTAATATGACTACAAAAGAGCTAAAATTGAATATGTTAAACAATCCAGCATTTATGCTTTTCTAATATCTGGCAGTAGTTACCTGAGAATTGTTATGATATGATTTACACAAACTTCAATTAAAATTGATTTAACTTTATAATGAATACAATGAATAACTACACACTCACATCATAAAACTGTCTGAAACAACTGAATATTATCCATCAAAAGAAATGAAGTATCAGGTACATTATTAGACAAAGTAAATGTAATATTAGTATCACTACTGCTAAACTGTAAGAGTATTGACGTTCTCTCTGTGATGATGTTTCTTATAAATAGTTGGCAACCTGATTATTGTAGCTGGCCCATCTTCAGCATGAGATTCTCAAAAGTCATTAAAGTGTATTTTAGCTTACTAGGCAAAATGATAAACACATGAATACATGTTAGGTGAAAAAATGAAAACAATGAAAGAAAACATTTAGGGTTACCTTTAATGAGATAAGACATGACTAGACGTATAAATGCACACTCAACATAAATTGAAGAATTGAGCTGCAGTGACATTTGAAAAAAGAAAAACAAATTAGAAGTTTAGCTATTAACATACATATAATGTTTAGGGATTTGTTATAACGCTGAAATCAAGAGATTTCTTAAAAGAGAAGTAACGTAATTAAGGAAAAGTGCCCAGAGAACCTTGTAAAACTTCACTGAAAATTTGTAGTCACTGCCAGAAACAAAGTGCATTGAGGTGAGGGTGCGGGTCAGAAAGGATTATAGCTAATTTTTTTTTTTTTTTTTGAGCAGAAATTGGTTGG
>CABHPQ010166075.1:32654-47965 GCA_902168405.1 Peromyscus aztecus
ACACACACACACACACACACACACACACACACACACACACACACACATATATATATATAGTTTCATGAGTGAGCACCCCTGTTGAGGTAGACTTTTTGTTGATGCAGCTGCTTTAGAGTTATCCTTGATTTTGTAAATAGTCCAATAAAACCTCATTGATCCACTAAGGTGGGGTCTAGTGGAGTCATACTTTGCTATATAGTAGTTGTCCTATCAGAATTGACCAGATATATGATGATATTTTATCCTCTTCCCCCAAAAAAGTCTTTCTAACAACAAGGGGACAATTTAATTATATTACAAGTTCAATCAGATTAAATAAAATTTGACATTTTTTTTTGGTTTATTATCACAATCTCAACCAGACTTTTATTTTAACCCTGATTTAATTCTTCTCCTGTTTGGTACATTTTAAGAAAATATTCTGAAACCCAGTATGGAGTCTTCAAGACAACTATTTTTATTCAAAAATTTTTCGAACTCCCAGAACAGACTATTGTTCAGTGTGTATAGCTGGATCATAAAGAAAGACATCTGAACATCTGGAGAAATCAGTCTTAAGCTCCCCTAACTTTATTTGTCAAGGAGACCTGTAGCACACCCTAGTCCCCATCTATGACAATGTAGCTACATGTGTGAAACTATCCTGTAAGAGAAGCTCTTTAGAGACACCGTGTTTTTATTGGGGACTTCAACTGGCTCAAATGTTTGTGTCTCATTTAAAAATCATATATTAAAATGCTAATTCCTGTGTGATAACATTAGAATGGCAAGATTAATTGGCAGTTAATCATTTCAGGTGTGTGAGTTTTCTGGTGAGTAGAATTATAGTACCCTGATAAGATATCAAAGAACCACTTCCCTTTCTTCCAGGAAATAATATAAGGAGAAGTGGAGAAATTCGCAGTTTGCAGTCTCACTGGGTACTCTTACCAGAACTTGACTATTTCAACATGCTGATCTGGGGACTATAGGTCAAAAACTTCATGGAATAAATTATGTTGTTTATAAAAAGTGTAGAATATGATATTTGTTATAGGAGCCTGAGCTGACATAGATGGAGCTAATAATGTTAATATCAATCATCTAAACACATAGCACCACTCACATCTGAATTATAATAATCATGGAGTTAACCAGGGTAGCTTTCTAATTTCTACTCTAGTTCTGGTAATATGATCTCTCTCCCTCTTTCTCTTTGTCTCAATGTTAATTTTGTGCAATTACTCCTTCAATATATATTAACAGCTCTAGATAAACATCAATATGTTAAAACATGAAATTTAATACAAAAAATACAAATAAAAAATTCCTCCATTTTATATATATGCTTCAAAATGGAATTCTATATTTAAAATATAGGAAATAATGGCATAAGAGACACAAAAAGACCAATGTGATTGATGTGAAATGAAGAAGATGGAGAATGAGATAAAAAAATGAGATCAGATAAGTAAGGAAAAATGAAGTTCAGATATGTAATAGCTTTAAATTTTCCTCTGCATGAAAAGTTATTCTGGGGCACTTCTTCATGGAAAAATCGTGGAATTTCCTGTAATGTTAATGGCAAAGTAGTGAGCACATTCGAACAGTAAGGATGTATACAACATATGAAGAAGTCTATTTTAGTAATCCATGAAAATATAATGGCAGTAATAGTGAGGAGGGTGGTTGAGCTGGGTGTGCTTTGAAGACAGAGCCATTATCAAAAGGACAGGACATGCAGCTTCTTCTTTCTATATGATATTTCCATGGTACTTCAAGACTTTTATTTAAGTAATTGAGAGAAAGAGGCTGATATTAAATTTTTTTAACGGAGAAAAAGAAATGAGTCGATGCTTGCAGATATTGAGTAAGGGGCATGTATTTGGAGATGTTGAGTAGGTTCTCAAAATCAGGGTTATTTCAGTACTAGAGAATAAAATTTGGTGGTTGTCAAATTCAAGAAGATATTTAAAGTTTTGATGGTGGGAGACATTATAAATGTAATTAATTAGAGGAGAATAAAGATGTAAGGGCAAAGCTGTGGGAATTCCAAGTAGTTTCAAGTATGGAAAAATAATGGAAAAATGGAAAAATGGAAAAAAAAACTGTGGAAGATTAAAGGAGGATTTATTGGGTAATAAACACCAAAGACAGTGCTGTCAAGGATCAATATGTTCTCATTCCCCATCCCCTACCCTCTATTGCCCCCTCATCCCCAGTTTACTCATGGGTATCGCTACCTATGGGGGAGGGAACACCTTGTACAGTCTTGATGCAGGGGGAAGGGTTGGATCTGTCTCAACTGAATGTACCAGGCTCTGCTGACTCCTCATGGGAGGCCTTACCTTGTCTTTGATAGGGGGAGGCTGGGGGGTGGGAGGAGAGAAGAGAGGGGGATATGTGGTTGGTATGTAAAATGAATGAATAATTTCTTAATTTAAAAAAAAGATTCAATATAAAGAGAGACTGTCTATGAGTAAGTGACCAACATTGTCAGATATTGCTGACTGTATGAAATGGTTGAAATTTCAGAATTGATTACCACTGTAAGATAAACATCCTTTGTGATTTTGGCAAAACAGGACAATGGATTTGTATAATATATAAGTTAAGATGATCTGAAGATAGAATGAAAAAAAATGGAGCCATAGACAAAGTACAGGTGGAAATAAGAATTATTTAAGTTCAAGAAGTGCTTGTATTAGATACCAGTGCAATGTGTTTGATTATGAGAAATATGGTTTGAGAGAGAGAGAGAGAGAGAAAGAGAGAGAGAGAGATTGAGAGAGAGAGTTAGAGAAAGAAAAGAGGGGGTGCATCACATGCAAGCAAGATAGTTTATGATCCAAGGTACAACTGGACAAATTGGCTTTTAATAAAAACATTGTTGTACAATAATAGTACAATAAAGAGTCATGAATATAAGGAAACAATAGATGGGTTTGTAACTGTGTTGAGGGAGCTACTGTGTTATTCTGACCTCAATGTCTGACAGATGCAAACTGATGGAAGAAGGATTTGTTTGGCTCACTGTTTCAGATCCTCAGCCTATGATTACTGAAACCTAATTGCTTCATCAAAACATCATGTCAGCAGAATGTTTGGGAGATTCTGTTCTTTTCATCTTTGTGCGTAAGCAGCAGAGTTAAAGGGACCTCAGAAAGGGATGGGGTGTGGTACTATCACCACAGTGTTGGTTGATTCTTTTTTTTTTTTCCAGACAGGGTTTCTCTGTGTAGCTTTGTGCCTTTCCTGGAATTCTGAGCAGAATACTTTTGGTTTCCATTGCAATATTTATAGGAAGAGCACTTGAAAGAGAGGAGTGGGGAGAGAGACTTTATTGATTAGAGGATGGAGGAAAAAAATAGGCAATTTCTCTAGTAGAGTAGAGAGTTGGATTGACCAAGAACATATACCAGCATTTAATTGAAAATCAAGATTCAGTTTGAGATACAAGCTGGCTTTTTGGAGCCCATTACCTATGGTGGGACACGTTGCACAGCCTTGATGCACGGGGCATGGACTTGGACCTGCCTCAACTGATTGTACCAGGCTTTGCTGACTTCCCATGGGAGGCCTTACATTTTTGTGGAAGGTGATGGGGGTTGGGTTGGGGGAGGAAGGCTTGGGGAGAGCAGGGCGGGAGCAGGGATGAGGGGGATCTGTGGTTGGTATGTAAAATAATAATAAAAAAAATTCTTAATAAAGAAAAAATAGTTTGGGTTAGTTAAGTTTCAGCTATGGTATGAATTTTAGAGGCATACACTAAATTGGGCTTAGACACGTAAGTGATGTTACTCGATAAAAGCTTGTGAATAATCAGTAGAAAACCCGTCTATAGGAAAGAGAAGTCTTTAGACTGTGATGTAGGTCTGAGTCCCATGAAACGAATGAAAAGCAGAAAACAGAGACAGTAAGTATCTCTTAGGATTGATTGACCAGGAAGCTAACGTGGAACTCCCAGAAGACGCTGACTGTCAAGAGAGGTGCTGTCGAAGTCCTGGACAGCTATCTGTCGGTTCTAATGTCCTTATCATGTCCAGCTCTTGCCGGGCCACCACCTGAAGGAAGTGTGGCTTTGCTATGATCTTGGCAGGTTTTTGTAACTATTTCTGATGGCACTTTTGGTCCCCTCTGTTCTCCGTCGCAGATTCTTTCCAAGGGAGATCTCACTAGTGCACAGTTATAGGAGTGGAAATCTGTATTTGAAGAGCTTTGAAGATTTTTTTTTTAATGGCATGAGTGTGGTGAAACAAAGGATAATTGAGTTAAAGTATTCTGCAAACTGTTATAGTGAGGAGACATAGAATCCAAGCTGGTGGTGAAAATGAGGACCTGAGGGGACTGTAGCTCTATCCTTGCAAGCTAGAAGCTGAAGTCTCTTTATGCTGAGACAGTGTTCTTATTCCTTAAATTTTCTAGGAAGTTTATGTCTCTGGTTGTAAAAGAGGCTTATCAAAGCCCTTAATACACATACAAACACACACACACACACACACACACACACACACACACACACACACACACACATATGGGGTGGGGGTGGAAGGGAGAGAAGGAAAGAGAAATGACTTTTTTTTCAATTTAAGCATTTACATGTGACTTAGATGTAAAAAAAAAAAAAGAGAGATATCGATTTGTTGATCCCTTGATACATTTCAGGTCCCATGCTGCTTAAATTTTTAACCATAATGAGTTTGATTTTAATTTTATATGTATATTGCAGTGCTAGTTCCAAATTCCATAAACTATTTCATTAGGTATTAAAATGAAAAGAACAAGTCACATATGCTGCACTGTTATACTGGGAAGTGACATGTAATTTCGCCAGTAGTACTTATGGAAACATAAAGAAGCTACTGGATTCAGGGAATTAATGCTTCATATATTGACTTTTGAATTAAATCTTGGTGTCCAAGAAGCCTCAAGTCTAGGGCCTTCATGAGGATGCCTTCCTTGTTTGCCTTGGTTGCCCCCGGTGGAGCCATCAAACCCCTGTGGCTCTGAGGGTTTATTCACCAAATGCCAGGCTCTAAACTGAGTCCTGGAATTTGTTCCCAGAGTCCTTCACTAAAGTTCTGATTGTACCTCAATGGTTAAATTGAGTTCTGAAGCTGGAACTCCTTTAAGATATTGTTGCCTGATGGTTTCAGTTAATAAACTATTCCTGGTCACATCAGAAAATACTAATTAGCAAATAATAATTGCAAGCACTAGTACTATCGTCAGGAGTTTCTGGGAAACATTACAGAGCTTTGAGGAACAGTCAGAATTCAACCTCATGGTACTATTATTATTATTATTATTATTATTATTATTACTGCCATTATTATTTACAGACAAGAGAAATGAAGCCAAAGCAATGTAAATTGGCTTAAATTCAATCCACAATTTATGTGACCACAGAAAACTTGGTAGACTTTAAATTTTATTGCTTATTTACACTAATCTCAGTGCCGGACACTAAATATATTAATTGAAAAATGTATGCTGCTCACATTTTCATTCCATTCACAAATTTATCTCCAGATTTCTGTATTAGAACATAAACTTAACTGTCTACTCATGTTATAAATCACCTTGTGTCTCTACAAACCATCATTAGGTAGTTGTTAATTTCTTTCAGATGCTGTATATATAGCTTGGTGCTAACATTTATTGAAGCCTTGGGGTGACCTTTTTGTTATAGCTATAACCACAATCATCAAATAGAAGTGTATGCAATCTTGCAATCTTTTTCCTTAGGGCTCAAAGTCCTATTTTCATTAGAATCATTACTTTAGAGCTTGAAGCTTTTTAGATCATAAACTTCATCTCTTAAATCAAGAACATGAGACCTTTCCTACACTGTGATGCATGCTTCCAGATGTGTCTGTCAAAATAAGAAATGTATTTTTTAAAAGAAAGCTTAACACATTTCTCTATACTTTCTAAAACCACATTAGCTGCTTATAATTTCAGTGAACAAATAACAAATCAAACTTTAGTAAAGTCAAAGACAGCATTTCACTGTAGCAGCAAGGCAGCTACCTGTCTGAGCTGTAAGCCAGCATCTTTAATATGTTTCTCCCTGTATTTTTTTGTTTGTTTTTGTTTTTCGAGACAGGGTTTCTCTGATGTAGATTTGGTCCCTATCCTGGATCTCGCTCTGTAGATCAGGCTGTCCTCGAACTCACATTTTAAAATCTGGCATGAACGGGTTAGTCATCTTGGCTGTTAATTGACTTCAGCTGGAAATCTGAAATTAACTGAAAACCAAGCAGCAGATCACAGTCTTTAAGCCACTTTAATAAATACCATAAACACACATGCAAGCACGCACGCACACATGCTCTAGTTCATTCTATCAGTTCTGTCCTTTAGAGAACCCTGACTAATATAAGCAGTGAGGACATGGAAAAAAATAAAAGAAAACATCTTTTAAAAATTGTATTCTCTGATTCTTACTCATTGTACAACCCATACTAAATTGGTAAATCAAATGAAAAAGCAGGTGCTCAACATTATTGGGGGCATATTTTTTTTGTTACTATTTGCATGACACTATCTAATAAGCTTCCCTTCACATCATTTCCTATGAGATTCTTCCCATGTAGTATAAGTAATTGCTTATTTAGACTTTTACAACTTCACATTGCTTTTATTTATTGTCACCTAATTGTCAGTATCTTAAACTGCCACCAGGTGGGTATTTTTAAAGTATCATTTTGTTTGGAGGTCATTATGCAAATCTCATCCCTTGATTTGTCAAAGCTCGGTTTTGTTGTTGACCTCCTTCCTCTGTACACTCTATAGTAAGGCAGACTTTTCTTTGAGAACCACAGACATTCTGATGGTGCTATATGGGTATTTCTCAGAGAAGCAAAATGCTGCCTTTCCATTGTTTTCAATACCATCCATGCCCTCTGGGGAGATTTCCTTAGTCAATTGACTCATTTCTGGTATGATTACCTTTTGTATTCCAGAGTGATTTAACTGTCAGTTGATCCCTAGCTTATGCCTACTATAGCTGCTTCATGTATTATGTTGCTTCTTCAAGTAAGTTCTTAGTCTTAGAATTTACTATAGTCTCTGTCAAAGTCGCTGAACATCAAAAAAATAAGCAGTAAACAGTTATAAGATGCTCTGGGAACGCATACCTTATTACAGTAGGAACATTTATATTAAAACAGAGTAGCATACAGTTTAAGATTGGAAGTATTCAAAATGTTCATTCATCAAAATGTCTGCATTTTTAATCCCTTCCTAGATGACAATGTGGAGAAATGGCTGTATCTCAGTCTCATATTTCATCCATATAAGTAAAATGTAGCAAGAGAACATGCTATGTTAAACTCTGAAAATCTATAACTCAGTTTAAATAGCACATACCTAAACTTTTGTAGTGGATTTTAAATTTTACCAACAATGATTTCAATTCATTCTGTTAATAAAATGTGAAACCATGTCTCTTAATGTTATTTGTAATATTTTCTTTTGTATTTAGTTTTCCTAAGATGACAATACATGGTGGATTTCTATACTGTTTCTCTCTTCTTCCACAACTATTATATACTTCCATGGCTTTATTCTGAAAAAAAAAATGTATTAGAAATTGGTTTCCTTTGCTCAGAATCTAAAGACAATTTAGAAAAATCTTGCCACATTACCAAGTGCTTGATATGAAATGATGGCTTTCTTTATGAAAAAGAAATAAAGGTAAATTGGACAAATCACTTCTAAAGGATACAGTTTATTTTGCATAAAATAATATTTACATATTTTCTGTTTTGCTTTTGTTGCTATAGTAAAACACTAATTAAAATCAAACTGGGGAGGAAAGCATTTGTTACATCTTAGAAGTTGAATCCATCATTTAGGGAAGCCATGCCTGGGTCCAAATGGGAACCTGAATACAGGAGTTGAAGAAAGGAACACGGAGGAAGGACACTTAATGACTTTCTCAGTTTGTTTTCATATAAAACCCAGGAAATTCAGAAAATTATAAAGGCTGCATGGCTGTGGTCCCATACTCTACAGAACCAGGAATCAGGGTTTTGGAAACTCAAATAAAAGGAAACATGTTCTGCCTATCTCTTTAGCAGGGCCTGAGGTGAGCCTACCTATGTTCCTATGGCTAGGTGATGACTCAGCAGAATTGGAATATCAGGTTTCCACCCATATCAGAGATTATATTCTTTTTATTAGAAGGACCATTTCATTAATGGGCCTTTATTGGGCCTCTACTATTGAATCTTGGTAAACTTTTATATTTACATTCAACCACTACACTTCAGCATTAGAGTCATAATGTTTGCTGTCCACTCTCAGTGTACAAGTTTAGACTTTCTTTAAATCATTTTTTTTCTGAAAATAATATGTATTATTTCTATGTGTTATTTATTTGGAAAACAATAACCTTAAGATTGTTTGGTTTTGATTTTAAAGACTTAAAGACTTAATTATTTTGAAAATGTCTTAGAAAGGTAGTTTTAATAGATATTTAAATAGGTATTTCCATCATTTAAAAACATTCTATAAACATTTGTTTAAGATATTAAAATAAGAATAAAATTTCTACAAAATTTCATATTGTTTAACATATACACTAGCTAATAAATATTTCTTTTGAAAAATATTATTTCCAATTACCAATATACTAGGTAAATTGATTTCTGTCCCTTTTAAAAACCAATGTATAAATGAATAAACAATGTCTTTTATATCAATGATTCAATTATTCCTGCTACTTGCTTGTCATTTAGTCACTTGTATACATTATTGATTCTCCCACTAGATGATGCACAAAGTTCCACCACTGTAGCATGAAAAGACAAAGAAGAATGTATCTATGAAGAAAGAGGACACAATTGGCCTTAGAGACTACTCAATTTAGCAAGTATTTACAGTATAATGTAAATAATTACAGTGTTCTTCTGATAAAACAGAATAAAGAAACAGATCATGTATCTTGTGTCTTCACCTCATTAGACATACCAACACTTTATATGAGATTGCATATTCATGGTTATTTGAGGAACTGAAGAACCTAAGTTTCAAGGCAAGAGAACACATAATTTCATTTTAGATGGAATTCTTTTTACTATTTTTTTAAGAAATGGAGAGGTTTAAAGTTATTCTGTTTTCTGTGATACAAAAAGAGCCCAATAATTATTGTAAAGGTTTTCAATTATGATGTGAAAACCCCATATATATATATGAATTGGGGTTTTATATATATATATATGTATGTATATAAACAGAAGTGTACTATTTGGTCTTTTACTAATATAAATATAAATCAGCAAGGATCTATTGCAACTGTAAGTATCTTTTCAATGTACATATGAAAATATTATTTCAAATTGTAGCCAAATCACCAATCCCTTAGTTCTTTTTCTATTGCTATGAAGACACACTATGACCAAAGCAACTTACAAAAGGAAGCAATTAATTGGAAGCTTGCTTACAGGTTCAGGGAGTGAGTCTGGGGGACATGGCAGGGATGCAGGCAGGAATGGCACTGGAGCATTAGCTGAGAGCTCACATTTAATCCCCAGGCACTGATTAGAGAGAGAGAGAGCAACTGGGCCTTGCTGGGGCTTTTGAACCTCAATACACCACCTCCATAAGGCTTTCCAGGTCTCAAAACAGCTCCACCAACTAGGGACTGAGCCTTGAAATATATGAGCCTTTGGGGACCATTCTTACTTAAATCATAACAAGGTGATGTTAAGTCAAGTATAGTAGACTCAGAACAAACCCTTATTTTAATACTAAAGCTAACATATAAATATCCATTTTACAAAAGTAAATCCCCTTTTAGTAAGTGTACAAGGCTGATCAGTTGCCATGAATTACAGATAGTTATTATAACAATATCCTATTACAAAACAGTTAAATGTGTAAATTATGAAGTATCAAATAAATGCATATTAAAGCTACTTCACAATGATGATGAAGGATTCTAGAATGGAAATTTTTTTTTGTGAGACAATTAAATCTACAATATTTATAGAAATGCATATGTAATCACCACTCCTCCCAAATCATCTAATCAGTTATTGGCCTAAAGAATCAAACATTTATCAAAAGATTAAAGACCAGTGACCAATGCATCTTTAAAAACAGTGTTCAACAACAGCCTCAGTCATCAAGGAAATACAAATTTAAACTGCTTTAAGATTCCATCTAGCTTCAGTCAGAGAGACTATCATAAAGAAAACATGACAATTCATGCAAGAGTAAGAGGAAGCCTTGCACACTGCACACTGCTGATGAATCTGTGGGTTGAGGGAAGCCATGCACACTGCAGGTAGGGATGTAAATGGGTTCTGTTGGTATAGAAGTCAGTGTGGAACGGTGCTATTCAAAAACTCAAAACACGAAACCACCGAGTGCCCCAGCTATACTGCCCCTTGGTGTACACCGAAGCACTCCAAGTCAGAGTCCCATAAAGATTCATGGCACATCCATGCTTATCACTGCACTATTCACAGTCGCTCAGAAATGAAGCCAGCCTAGTGTTCATAAACAAGTAAATGAACTAAGGCAATGTGATTTATAAAAACAGTGAAGTTTTTCATTCATAAAGGAAAATGAAGCTATGACCTTTAGGACATATTTTAATAGAATATAAAGATTAGCTGAACATTTCAGTAAAACTTGTGGGAAATACAAAAATAAAGCATTTGTCCCTCAGTCTCCAACAGTATCAAAGGTTTAGCTGACTGAACTGAACTTTCCTCCTGTAACATAAAATCCACAGAGGGAGGAACTAAAAACACAATTGCTTTTTTTTTTGCATAGCACACTTAATATTGTTATTTTAGTTTAATAAATGGCTGTGGAATTTAACTTAATTCATGCTATTTGGAACCATTTATTGCATTCATACTTAGTTGATTACCTTGATCAGTCCACTTTTAGACAAGTCAATTCTAACAGTTTCCATGGAGACTGACATCTTTAAATAATCACTAACATAATAACATTTGTTAATTCATGTAAAATACTGCCACTGTACCATTCAAAGTGAAAGGTACACATAGGAGTATTATTATAGCATCCATATCCTTTTTTTGTGTGTGTTTATTATTCAGAAACTCAATGTTTTAAGAGAACTTAAGCTAGGAAAAGCTTTCCTTAGGGCAAATGAAGATATACATAATTTGTCTCATTAAAACAATACAAAATTAAAATGGGAAGCATGTAGGAAAGTATTTTGAGATGAGATTATTATTTAAAATTTGACTTGTTTACTTTATTACTGCTTGTGTTTTGAAGGTAGTGAGAAAACAAAGGAAGTGTTGTCCTTTGCAATGTGAACTGAGAAAGCACTCATTTTTACCTCAGGCTTTTGACTACCTCCACAGTAGATTTTATTTTTCAGCCAATTTTGCCCCATGTAGGTACAGTCTATGAATACCTCTTGGTAAGTGAATCTGCATAGTTTTAACATGAAGCTTGTTTTTTGAGAAAGGGAAAGTATTTTAAGCAGGAAACAAATTATAAGACATCACAGAAAATTCACTTCTGATTTGTTTTCTGCACATGTTCCCGATCCATATGTGAAAGAAGAAATAGAAATCATGAAAAGGCTGATTCTATGTAAAAACAAAACCCAGAAAAAAACAACTTTTTAATTCCATTCTTCTGATTTCTTAATGTGTGAATAGTTTTTCCCCTCATATTTTTCTATTTAAAGTTATGAAAGGTCAATAGCAGAAAATAACTCAGAGTAAAATGTTTGCTTATTGAAATCCCACTAACACTACATACATGGGTTAACATTTATTCTGAATTGGGAATTTATTTTTCAACACTGGCTCCATGAATGGCTAAGTAACTTTCTGGATATACTCAGTATTTTAATAAATATGCAGCAGACCCTCCTTACCTGCACAGATTAAATTCCAAGACTCTGCATGGATACCTGAAGTTATGGAGTCCTGGACATTGTGTTTCCTTATAAAGGTATACCTATGATAAGAACTTATAAACCAGATACAGTAAAAGATTAACATAGTTAACACAGATATTTATCATGCCAAAGTGTGATTTGTTTTCTTTCCTTAATAACTGGAAAATACTCAACTTTTATTTTTGTTTTCATATCTATACTTTTTCCTTTTTTAAACTGAAAATAGAGTTTTTTCATGCATTATATTCTGGTCATGTATCCCCCTGCCCCAACTCCTCTCAGATCCTTCCCACCTGCCCACCCGCCCAAATTCATATTCTTTCTTTTTTTCTCTCTGTAGAAATCAAACAGGCAACTAACACACACACACACACACACACACACACACACACACACACACACACACACACGAAAACAAGATCTGTAAGGAAAAAAAGCCCAGGCAAAGCATTGTGAGATGGAAATCCTTCAAAATTACCTTATTAACAACAACAACAAAAAAAAGCTCTTATTATGTTGGGCATGGGACTTTCCATTAAATTTGGTTTATGCCAAAGGATATACCTTCATATCAATAGCTCAGGGAAGTCTCTTCAAAACTGACCACATACTTGAACACAAAGCAAGTCTCAACAAATACAAGAAAACTGAAATAACACTCTTCATCCTATCAGACCACCACAGATAGATTAAAGATGGATATAGACAATTGTAGCTGGAGAGCTTCTCTCCAGCTCCCGCCAGCCCTGGCAGACCCACAGCCCACTTATGAAATAAACACATAGACTCTTATATTATTTAAACTGTTTGGCCTAATGGCTCAGGCTTCTAGCTATCTAGTTCTTACATCTTAAATTAACCTATTTCTATAAATCTATACCTTGCCACATGGCTCGTGGCTTACCGGTATCTTACATGTTGGTACTCATGGCGGCAGCTGGCAGTGTCTCCTGACTCAGCCTTTCTGTTCCCAGAATTTTCTTCTCTGCTTGTCCTGCCTATACTTCCTGCCTGGCTACTGGCCAATCAACATTTTATTTATACAGAGCGATATCCACAGTAGACAACAATAGAAACAACAGATTATTTACAAACTCACGGAAATTGAACAATTCTCTACTAAATAAAAACATTGGTCAAGGCAGAAACCAAGGAAAAAATTACTTTTTTTTTTGGTTTAGAATTGAATGAAAATAAAAACAAAATATAACAAAACCTATGAAGACAATTCCTAGAAGCAAGTTCATAGCACTAAGTTCCTACACAAAAATTTGGAAAGATCTCTGATTAGCAACAATGACATATCTGGAATCTCTAGAACAAAAAGAAGAAATTGTACCCAAAAGGAGTATATGTCAACAAATAATCAAACTCAGGGGTGAAATCAATAACATAGAAACAAAAGAACAGTTATCAGGAATCAATGAAATGAAGAGTTAATATTTTTAAGAAAATCAGTAAAAGTGGTAAACCTTAGCTATATTAACTAAAAGAAGATCCAATTTACTAAAACTAGAGATTAAAGGTGGGAGGTCTTACCAACAGACATCTGGGAAATTCAGAGAATCCTAAGGATATGCTTTAAAAATTTGTACTCCACAAAATTGGAAAACCTAAACATATGGATAAATTTCTTGATACCTACCACTTACCAAAGCTAATGCAGTATCAGATAAGAAATCTAAACAAATCTATGAATCCTAGTGAAATATTTCACCAGTGATCTTTTCACTAAAACAAAGCATGTCACCTTCTTTTTGCCCTATGAGAAGTACTGGCATTGTTGCTCATGTTTTGGGCCATGTTTTTTGTTAACTGAAGAAGGGTCGTGTGAGCTAAGCTCTGCCATATCAAGCAGTTAATGTGATATGGTATTGAAAGTGCCCACTAAGTGACCAATGATCAGCAGTGCCTATAAACTGGACAAAGGCGTGGTTCAGGTTATGGGCAGGAAGAAGTAGGATGTGTGATATCCTGAGCGGCCCATAATGTAAACCATGTAAACTGATTGTTTTGGGGATTAGTCACTTTGGGATCTTGGTTCATTTAGGTAATTGAAATTGCAGAAATTGCAGAAAGAAATATAGATTTGGAAAGATAGAGGATAATGTTTGAGTTTCTCTAGAGAGCATCAGTAACACACGTGTAAATAACCTAATAATGTGATATTACAATGTATGTAATATATGCTAAAAAAAAGACACAAAATGAAAGAAAACTATAGGACCCCAGAAGTGTAATTCCTTGAAAAGGAAATCTGGAAAAGATATGTGATACAAATCACATTCTAACATCAGCATCTTTCATCAAAATCCATAGACTTTGTTTTCATTTGATTGTTCCATTAGCATGTTGAAGCAGAATTAAAGAAATTAAAGAACAGACTAACAGAAAAAGATCGTAGGAACCTCACTTGAATTGTCCAGAAAGACTTCAGGAGTGTTAGCACTTACGGAACATGAGCAGTATTAGTTGCTTTTATATAGCAGTGGCATCTTTAATATGTTAGGGTCTCCACTATAATTGAGACTGTGCCTTAGCCAATGTCCTCTCCTAGACTCATCACAGGCTACTGCCCTACCACACAGTAACAAGCTCCAGTTTCTCTCCATATCCCCTTTGTGCCTTCAAAATCAATACCATGTGAGAGACTCGTTCTAAAAGTTTTTAATAAAAATATTTTAATATAATACATTGATCATATTATTTCCCCACCCCTATCTCCTTCCAGATTCTACTCATCTCCCTTCCCACCACAATTTATGTTCTTTCCCTATCAAAAACAAAACAAAACAGGAAAACAATAAAAAATGAAAACAAAATCAAACTAAAAAAAGAAGAAAAGAAAGAAAAAGAAAACAAAATAAAAACACACACAGTTAAACCATGGAGCCTGTTTTGTGTGTGCCAAGTACTCCTGAGCGTGGGGATTTCCCTGAAGTATGATTGATATACCTGGGACTTTCCATTTGGAGAAAAAAAATTTTCCCTTCCCCAACAGGGAAATCGCTAATAGCTTCTTGTTGATTGTGTATTTGGTTTTTTTTTTAGTGCTGGAACACTATCTTATTTGAAGCTGTGGAGGTCTGGTGCGCACTGTCACAGTCTGGTGTGAGCTCATATGCATATCAGTCCTGTTGTGTCTAGAAGTCATTGCTTCTTTGGTGTCATCCATTACCTCTGGCTTTTAGAATTTTTCTACCTCTTCTTCTTCACAGATCCCTGACACTTCACAGGGAGAGTCTGATAAGGACATTCCATTTAGAGTTGAGTGATCCAAAGTCTTTTACACTCTGCACATTGTGCAGGTGTGGGTCTCTGTGTTAATTATCATCTACTACAAGAAGAAGCTTCTCTGATGAAGGCTGAGAGAGGTACAGACCTATGTGTACAGTCATATGTTATTAGTTATTTTATTGCTTTA
>CABHPQ010166076.1:22274-40421 GCA_902168405.1 Peromyscus aztecus
ATGACATTTCTCAGTGTCACAAAACTGTTGAATAGTCTGATTTTTTTGGTTTTTTTGGTTTTTTTGGTTTTTCGAAACAGGGTTTCTCTGTGTAGCTTTGCGCCTTTCCTGGAGCTCACTTGGTAGCCCAGGCTGGCCTCGAACTCACAGAGATCCGCCTGCCTCTGCCTCCTGAGTGCTGGGATTAAAGGCGTGCGCCACCAACGCCCGGCTGAAAATGAAGTATTAATGAGAGAGAGAGAGAGAGAGAGAGAGAGAGAGAGAGAGAGAGAGGTCTTCCAGAGATCCCAGGTTTGATTCTCGGCACCCACATGGTGGCTCACAACCATCTCTAACTCTAGTTCCAGGAGACCAGCGCCCTCTTCTGGGCCCCACAGGCAACGGCATGCACATGTTGCACTGATACACACATGCAGACAAGGCAAACCTTGTATACATGAAATAATAGAAGTTTTTTAAAGAGACCCATACATTTAAAGACAATAAAAAAACAACTGGGTAGAGAGCTGGTTCCGTGGTTAAGCGCACTTCCTGCTCTGGCAGAAGGCCAGGGTACAATTCTCAACACCCACACTGGGCAGCTGGTCCAGCACCTGTAACTCCAGTGTCACGAGATCTGCTGCCCTCTTCTGGCCATTGAGAGCATTGGCAAACATTCTGCATTCACATAGTAAACAGACAAGCGGCCCGTGCACATACACAACAGTTCATTTGAAAATGTTTTAAAGAAGAAAAATCAAGGACCACAGAACTGCTGCCGACTGTGACATGGAGGGCGGTGCGGCCCATCAGAGACCCAGGATAAGACTCTGGGTTCAGCTATGATCGAGTCACGAGAAGAGAGAGCACAGGCACTAAGGTCAGAGGATCTGTCTTGGAGTTTGGAAAACTCATTTACGCCACTCACCCTCGGATCTTCTAACCCGTAAAATAGGCTGCAACATCTACCTTACCCTTCCAGAACTGCTGGGGGTGGGGTACTGAGCTCGGCATGTCACAGCATTTTGCAAATGGTAAAGAGCTTTAATTTGGGTATGTGTGGGTTTCTGGGGTTCCTTCAATGTTCTTTTTTTGCTGGTTAGGAGTTTTGCTTGTTTCTTTGATCTTTTGAGACAGGGTTTCACTATGCAGTCCAGACTAGAACTTGCAATCCTCCCATAATCCTCCTGCCTAGTACTGAGAGACAAGAGCCCAGCAGGCTCAGGACTGAAGAGTGGGGGGAAGAACAGGGTCCCAGAACACCTTCTGGCCCAGTCCATCCTCCAGCATCCTCTGCGTGTGCACACCCTACTCCTGATGTCCAGCATGGATGCTGGTACTTAATCTCAAATGTCCACATGGGCACTGGGTCTGAGACACAGTTGGAGAATCCTAAAAATAACCCAATCCCACCATCAAGCTGTCTGTCTGTTCGTGGAGGACAGAAGCACCCGCTTGGTTGTTCTGGAGAGGCAGGTCTTCGTAGGTGGGATCTGAGATCTTCTCAGGAGATAAACTCCAGGCTGCCTGTGTCGTTCTTAGCAGGGCATGGCCCCCAGTGGCACTTTTGGGAAAACAAACAAGCAGATGGCACAGGAAAGGGAGGGCACACTCAACAGGGTATGTGCTTCTTACCCACATATTCCGAGAGGAAGACGACGAAGAACGGAGTGACCAGGTCATTGATTCCTTGGACATACCCACTGGCGGGGTGCCGGATGGCCCAGATAAAGAGAATTCTTTCAAAGATCTAGGAGATGAGAAGGAAAGGGAACGTGTTAATCTTTGGACACACTTCTTCCTCCACTTACCCACGTCACCATTTATCTGGGGATTAGTGAAAAGTCTTAGGAAAATTTAAAATGCTGTGGGACAAAGGAAGAGAAATGCAGAGAGCCTGGACATGTGGGCTGTTCTGCTCAGGGCTCCTCACCCTCTATCTTTTCAGTATCTGGGGACTAGGACATAAAACAGGAAACGATGGAGATGGAGATTACACACTCAGCCACTTCTCTATTTCTGGGAGCAAGGTACTGCACATGGCAGCTCTGGTGTCTTTTTCTAAGCCTTCCTTCACCACTAAGGAGCTAGAGGAAGCACCACCCTCCACCACCCTCCACCACCCTCAGTGGTCAAGACCCCAGCACCCACACAGTGGCCCACAACCATCAGTAACGTCAGGGGATCCAGTGCCCTCTTCTGACCTCCACAGACAGCAGGTATGCATGTGGTGCACATAAATACATGCAGGCAAAATACCCATACACGTAAGATAAAATCTAGGAAACAATTAAGATTTTTTTTTCTGGTTCAGTCTGACTAGGATTGACTCAGTTTTTGCAGGAGGTCCCTTTGTGCATCAGGATGTAACCACACATGAGCTGGGGAAAGTCTGGTGAGAAGGATCAGCAGGTGAACACATTCACCACTAAACCTGACAGCCAGAGTTTAGTCTCCAATCCCCACGTTACAGAAGGAGAAAATGATTCCTGACAACCTGTCCTTTGATCTCCACACACATGCCATGGCGTGCACATGTCCCCCCCAAATAAACAACGCAATAACCCAGAAATAAAAAGATACAGTCCTACAGGCCTCTGCAGTCGGGGTTTGAGACAGAGAAATCAATCAGCCTAAGGGGTGCTTGGTTTCGGCTGTTAGCACAGGTGCTCCTCAACTCTGCTGCCAGATTCTCTGGGAGGGGCTATCAGACAGCCTCCAGTGTGTCCCTAGGTTCCTTACATCGTCCTTACCCTAGATGATTATCTCTAAAAGCTGCCTAATGTTTCCCTGCTGTCATTCTTGGAAGTCCTTGTCTGCAGGCCTGGCTGGGGTGGGGTGTGCTGTGGATGCCATCTCCCTCCTGTGTGTGCCACAGAGACCTGGGATAGCACAAAGCCATTCTCCAGAAGCGCCAGGCCTGGGGGTCATGGCACCAGGGCAGAGCAGTGAGCATGTGTCATTGGACTGAGAGAAGATGGGGAGCTCAGAAGGCCCAGTGCCAGCAGAGGGCACCTCAGGATGGATGGGGCAGGACTCTGCTAAGTGGCCATGAAGATCTCTTTTTTGTCCCCAGCAAGTCCTCTGGCTTATTTTAATTGGTATATATATATAACTCCAAAGACTGTCTCATGGGGAAGTGGAATGCATTTCCACTTCCTTTGTGTGCATCTCAGGTGAGATAACGGCGTCACCCCCACGATCTTCCCTCTGGTGTTCAAAGTTACGACAGATCCCAGCAGGAGAGACCTCTATCCTTAAGTGGAAGATGGATATTATCCAAAGCTACAGATCATTCTTCCCACCGTCCTCTCTATTATGAAGAAGCAGAAAGCTCGCTTCAGAAGCCCTGCCACTCCATGTCCTGACTGCAGCAGAGCCGCAAAGGAAGCTGCTGGTCTCACCGGGGGATCGTCCCTGCTCGAGGAAGTTCAAGGTCCTACTGGAAACTTCCACGTGCCCCAGTAACTTGAGGTCTTGAAACATCGCTACCAATATCACTTCTGGATTTAGTTCCAAAGGAATTTAAAACATGGTCTACAACGTATTTGCATAGTCACGTTCATTATATATTAACCACCACAGCCGAAAGGGATAAGCATCCCACGTGTCCACAATGCATGCCACATTATTCATGCGATGGAATACTAGCAATGATGCTGGAATAGTTAAATCAAGGGACGGTGGAGAGGTGGCTCTGTGGGTAAAGGTACCCGCTGACAGGACGGATGACCAGGGCCCACACAGTGGGAGGAGAAACCAGCCTTTGTCAGTGGTCCCCTGCCTCCACACTCACCATGGCGTGCCCTCCACAATACAAATAAATACTACAATAAATTTGTAATGAAGGGACTTCTGACACTGTGAATTCAGCCAGACACAGAATGACACATACTACATAATTCTACTTAATTGAGGTATCTAGAGTGGTTACATCCATGACAAGAAAGAGAACGGTGGTGGTAGAGGAAAGGGGATTATTATTAATGGGTACTAAATTTAAGTTGGGAAAATGGAAAAATATCTGGAAACACATGTGATACCTAATAATTAGGTACTATTAATTAACCACTGCGCACAAAAAAAAGGAAGAGAATAGCAAATTAATGCATGTATTTTATCAAAAAAAAAAAAATCACCATTCCAGCTTTAAAAAGTAGAACAAACCTAGGAACAGGAATTTTAAGGAAGGATGCTGACTACTTCTAGGCTCGGGCAAAGCACTACTTGGTACCCAGGCCTGTTATGAAGGGCAGATGAGAATGCCTGAAACCGTGGACATGAGGTACCAAACAGGAGCCACTGGGCCCAGGCAGGAGAAGGACCAGACAGCAGGGATCCACTCACCTCCTGGACTAGCGGCTGCTGGAACAAGGGAATGAGAGGATTTGTCCTTGGAATGTCAATGTGAATCTGAAAAACAGAAGCCACAGCCCGAATGTCTAAGAATGTCTAAGACATCAGAATCAAAGGTGCACTTGGAGCACAGCCTATCTTTAAAAGACCGACTGACACAGACAAAGCCCAGCTAGACCCACCAAGGAGAAATTATGTCCCCATGTTAGCCACAGCTCAGACAGGAAACACCCCCTGCTGGGGGATGGTCTTTCTGTACACTGTGAATACATGTTGCTCTCATTGGTTGATAAATAAAGCTGTTTTGGCCAATAGCCTGGCAGAATAAGGTTAGGTGGCACAATCAAACTCAAGTTGGAGATGAAGAAGGGCAGAGGCAGGGCAGATGGCTAGCAAGACATGTAGAAAATGAGCTAACATGCCACGAACCACGTGGCAAAGCATAGATAAGAAATACGGATTAATTAAAATGTAAGAGCTAGCTAGTAATAAGTCTGAGCCATCAGCCAAACATATATAATTAATATAAGCCTCTGAGTGATTATTTGGAAATGGCTTTGGGATGGAGTGAAATGAGAAAAGCCTCCATTTACAAGCCCCCAAATAAGCTACTTAATCAGAACAGGCTTCTCACCTGAGGCAGCCCACAGCTCTCCTCTAGTTCTCTGAAGTTGGATTAACTCTGGGACAGTACCTGTTTACCAGACATGACCAAGTGTATACCCCTCTTTCAGGATCTTACTCATCTACAATTCCTAAGAGTCTGGTGTGGTGGTGCATGCCCATATTCCCAGCACCGGGGAGGCTGAGGCTGAGGGCTAAGGCCATTCTAGACTACAAGGCCAGCCTAGGCAACAAAGTGAAACCCTGTCTCAAAAACCAGCTGGGAGGGGGTGTAATAGCCATTACAGTATTCCTGCAATCCCAGTACTTGAGAGACAGAGGCAGGAGTTTGAGGCCAGCCTGGTCTACGTAGTGAGTTAAAGACCAGCCGTGATACATGGAAAGACCCTGTCTAAATAACAAAACCTGTAACTACTGCTAAGAATAAAAAGAGCTCCAACTGCTGCTAAAAATGTGCCAGAACAGGAAGTCAGGACAGGACTGCTCGTGAGGTCAGGGAGTAAGGAAGAGTAGGGCAGGAACAGGAAGTCAGGGCAGCTGACCTTTGGTAACCAGAGCCAAAGCTCTCACTTCTGCTACCCAAGAGGTCACTGTAGTTAGCATCGGCTCTGAGGCCTCTCCAGTGCCCAGGCTAATGTCCTGAAGACAGTCCACATCAGAAGAGGTCTTTCTGGGGACAGTCACCGCAGCTGTCCCACCTTTTACCAGCCCCACCACCTCTCCCCGTGTGAGGCTGCTGCTGGCGGATACTTCTGCAGGTCTGAGGACCTCTGCAGCCAGAGGGTCTGAACGGGCACTGTAGCAGCCACAGAGACACACTGATGCCACGGTCCAGAGGGGACCGACCACCTCCAAGCTTTCCGTCTCTACTGTGTGTCCCATGGCCTTAATCCTCACAGGATGGCCTGTGGTCAACAGCACCTTTGTTACCAGGGAGCACGTTACAAGTACAGGCCTCACCTTAAGTCCTACACCCAGTGGTAATCCGTGCGTGCGTGCGTGCGTGCGTGCGTGAGTGCACACGTCTGTACCTGTGTCTGAGTATGTATGACGATCTGGACACACATGAAAGATGAGAACGCACCAGCACTGACCAGTGCCAAGAAACACATCTATCTAAGGAGTAAGTAGCACATACCCATAACCCCAACAATCAGGAAACTGAGGCAGGTTCAAAGTCAGCCTCAGCTACATGGCGAGCTTCAGTCTGAGCTACAGAGTGAGGTCCTGTCTCAGGAGAAAAAAACAATCAGGAGCTGGCTCGGTGTGCTTACTGCTCTTCCTGAAAACTTGAGTCTGGTTTTCAGACCCACACCAGGCAGCTCACAAGAGTCTCTAACTCCAGCTCCAAGGATCCAACACCCTCTTCTGGCTTCCACGGGCGCCTGAACTCATGTGTGCATATCCACACACATGCACACACATGCACATAGTTAAAAATGAGAATAAAGTTGAAATACACACAACGCACCCATACACATGCATGGTAAGTTCTGTTTTAAAATGCCAAAGTGGGAGTTGCTGAAAGAAAATAGGAAGAGAATCCCAAACACACAGGACAGAGGCTCCAGGGGCACTGCTGGGCACCTCAGCTGGGGACAGGTCCAGCGCAGACCACAGACGCCATACCTGTCTGTAAGTATCCTGGTGATGCTCCTCATTTCGGGAGTCATAATACTGCTCAATGAAGCCAAAGTACTCCTCCCGCTTCCGCTGCAGGGTCAGCTTCCGCCGCTCGGTGTTTGCCGGGAGATAGCCCTACAGACAACACTGTCCGTCAGGATGGGTTTTCACTCTCGCCTGAGCAGTGGCTGGGAAACCACCAAGGAACAGAAAGAAGGCCCACCGGGAGGACAAGGCGGGTCCCTTGGGGGTCAGGCCACCTGGTGCTCGCCCTCTTCTGGTTAGTGGACCCTGGGTGGGCAGGCGAAGGGAGGCCAGCTTTCCCAACCTGCCCATTGCCTTGGTCCCACACTTCACACCGTGGGGTTCCCAGAGCTGGCACCGCTGAGCAGTAAATGGAGGTCAGTGAGAGGAATCTGGACCCGAGTCACAGCCTCCAAGGGAATTGGAAGGATCTGGCAACTTCTGTGACACTTCTTGGTACAGACTGCACATTCTTCTCCAGCGTAACATTGGGAACCCTCAGCTCGGCCAGCTGAACGGAGTCAAAAGGCTGGAGCAGAGCTGGCACCCTGGCTTCTGTCCTATTCCCAGCATGGACCCCATTCTCACTCCCCAGGCTCCTGTTCCCTTTCTGCTCACCAAATTCACTGAGCAGCATTTGAACTTCCTAGGAGAGGCAGAGCACTGACTGCAGGGCTGGGAGACCAGGCGTAGGGAACAGTGAGTGATGAGACCCCCTCTCCAAGGTCTTGAGTATAACATGGCGTTCCATGGTGAGGGCTGGAGAACTGGCACAGGGGCTCATTTGATCTGGGGTATGCACACGGCAGACAAGCCTTTGAAAACCTTTACTAAATGAAGGGACAGATTCCAGAGGCTCGAAATCAAGCATCCCACAGCAGGAGCTGGGGTGGTGCCGAGTGTGGGGAAAGTAAGACCTGTCTGGCTCCTGAGAGCCTGGAGCTGACTCTTCGGAGCTGGGAAATGGACTCGGAACACTCAGAAGTGTCAGTGCGTCCTCTAAGCCAGCGCTGGGGTCCTCCTGTTCTGCTCGATTCCTCCCCACATTGTTAAGGAAGTGGCACTGTGACCACAGGAGCCAGCTCCTGGCCTTCTCCACATACACTGTAGGAACGCACTCACCTGCAGGCGTGGGAATAAACTCTCAAGGATGGGTATCTCTGCACACGGCCTCACCGCTGTGCCGGGCAGCGGGACCAGAGAAGTCTATGGCCTAAGATCAGCATGCCCAGGCCAACCCTGGCAGGCAAAGGGCTGTGTGAGGCCCACGCTTCTCCTCATGGTGGGTGGAACTCACCGACAGCAGTCTCCAGGTGACCGGTCGAACTTCCCTGGGAACGCCTGGCCAACTCCACTTCCTCAATTCATCTGCACACAGAAAACATCCTCACTGAGTCAGGGCTTCCCACAAAAGCCCAAAACAAACCTTGGCCAGATGCCTCCTACCACTGAAGATCATCACTACTACCAATGAATGCCTGCTAAGACAAGCCGGGAAAGGCTCCACACCGCAGCCCCGAGCAACAGGAGGCCGGGGCACCTGCAGTAATCATTGGCTCAGAGAATCTGTGGGTGTGTATAGGGAATTATGGAGTTGGCCTGGCCTGGCTGCCTTGAGAGGCATGCATCATAGGTGTTTCGGGTTACAGGCTGTGGCTCCTGGGGTACTATGTGCCTTCTAGTTCCTGAGAGACCGAGGCACTCCCTCAGGCAGTGAAGGATTCAGGCCGCCTGTGTATCTCTGTGTTTCCTAGAAGTCAGAGAAGCATACAGAAGTTTGACAGGTCTGAGACATGAATCTTGTATACCCTATATAGCTTGCAATCATCATTGTATCCTGGCAACCACCACTGCATTCTCTTTCTGATAAGGGTATAAAAAGTCTGATTGCTCTCTCAATAAACTTGTCACAGCCATAGTCCTGCTGTGATCCCTCCAACCTGACCTGGCTAAGATTCATTTCTCATTGTCCGCATCAGGTAGCGCTGGCCCAGTGTGGACTGGTGTGGACTTGTGTGAGAACCCCTGGAGGCAGCAGAGACAGAGCTGGAATAGGTGCCCCACGGTCTGCACAGGGACCCCAGTGATAGCCATACTGACTCTGGTCCCTATCTCTGATTACAGATTCTATCTAAATACTTGTGCATCTCTGCACCGGCACCAGACTGGGGCTGCTAGAAAGTGAAAGAAAGAAGAGGGTAGACGCTTCTGTCCTCTGAGGACCCACCACCACAGCCTACCTTGCCCAGGCCTCTGGGGAACTCACCTAAGTCGGTGTTGTGGCTAGAAAGGAGCTGACGGAACTTTTCTAGGCGGGTTTTCTCCCGGACTGTCATCGGAGGGGCCCCAGAAGCATTCTGGTCTGAGATGCGGGCGACAAGGGGGATGATGGGCCGGAGAGGGAGAGACTGCTGTTTGTGGAGTGGGTTCCTCAGGCATGTGTCACCTGAGGGGATTTGAAAAAAGAGAGAACTGCGTGGGCAGGCCATGGATCAGACACCCTCAGGCCTTCTCAGGCTATGTGGTATGGTGCCTTCTCCAGGGCACTGCCTGAGGATCCAGCTGAGCGGCAGCGAGAGGATGAGGCCCAGCAGGGCTCTGCTCCCAAGCAGAGGAGGAGCTGCACATGCAGCTGCAGAGGACAGCTGTGGCCAACTGACGGGGGCCAGGCAGCTCCAGATGCTGCAGGAACTTCTGAGGATGTGTGTGGAGAAACCAAGGAAGATGATCCACCTTAACCTGGCCCTCTCCTCAGGGCCTCGGGGTGAGTGTGGTAGCCACACAGCCTCAGGCAGAACTCTTCTCCCCTCCATCCACCACACAGTGCACAAAAGGCTAAGCCATGATCCTGCAGAGCACACTGGCTGCCCTCTACAGCTCTGCAGCCTGCCCTTGGCCTACCAGGAGCCCTTTGAGGTGGGTAGGAAGCTCTGGCATCAGGAACCCAGTGCTGGGGAGCTGGTTCCTCGGTGCTCCACATCCCCGCTCAAATGAACCAGCTTCGGATTCGGCCGGTTTCCACTGGAGCAGTGGAAACAACTGAGCTGAGCACTGTGTTCTCCTGCAGATGTTCTAAATCGGACGGTGGCCGGGAGTCACAGTGCAGGACTAGCGCTCACCGAGTGTTTGCCATGTAGAAGGTGCCATGCTGACCATTTCAGCAGGGGTCTCTCACGTGATCCCTTTCAACATCTGCTAAGAATTTCTAACGATTTTACAGAAGAACGAACGAACTCAGCCTGGGGAAGCTGAGGAACTGGGGAGGCAGAGGTGATGCCCTGGGGCTGTCTGACCCCTACACTCTTTAGAATTAATTGCCACAAAAAGAAGCTGCTTCAGGGACTGCCTTCTCAAGGCTGCATCACACTCTTCAATACCTGGACCTTAAATGCAAACACTAAACGCTGAACAGGAAGTAGCCAGCACTGCAGAAGCTTGCAACAGCTGCCACCGGCACCTGGCCGGGATGCCCACGGTGACAACGGGGGCCTAGAAAATGCAAACAGTCGCAGGGAAGCTGAGACAAGCAGGCAGCTCAAGCATCCACTGTGTGCAGGCAGCTGTACATGGAGGGAACCTCCACAGGGGGACGTGTGGGGGGCCGGCTACACAGAGCAGCCTGCAGGGATCATGGCAGGGGCCTTCCTGTCACTGGGAACCTCAGCCATGGCTTGAGCCACCTGGTCAACCAATGCTGAATGCCTGTCTCAGACTGGCACTGTGGGTTCAAGCTGGGCCCTGTCTCAGCAAAGGCAGGTGACAGAACTGCGGTAAGGAGCCTACAGCGAGCTGCATGGCCTCGTGCAAGGCCTGAAGCTGTGAAAGAACTCCCAGAGCCTGAGGGAGGACACACTCTGGGGCTCTGACACCCTCCGTCCTTTATGCCCATGACCTGTGAGCAGGATGAGGCCACGTCCCTGTCCAGCTCAGAGTAAAACCCGTTGGAGCAGCATTCAGCACAGCAATGGCCTTTAAACGTACACAGAAAGTCCCCAGACGTCCCAAACCATCATCACCCCCAACAGTAACTGAGGCCAGTTTCCCAGATTAAGAAAACAAAACAGCTTGGTGGTGGCTCACGCCTTTAACCACAATACTCGGGAGGTAGAAGGAGGCAGATCTCTGCTAGTTCGAGGCCAGCCTGGTCTACAAGGTGAGTTCCAGGACAGCCAGAGCTGTTACACAGAGAAACCTTGTTCTGGGGCGAAAGAGATAGAGAGAGAACCAAACAAAATAGGTCTTTCCTCCCAGCCCACTCAACCTGATGGGTAGGTGACTATCAGGGAGCTGTGACCTGGTCCTGCGGCACACACTGTTTGCTTCACAGAAACTGGAAAAAGGCCTCCGTAGGTGGGCAGCTGCTCCCCAGGGCTGAGGAGGTGAACCATTTGTGAACTCGGTCACTGACATCTTTAAATACACTTAGTCAGTATTTGTAAAGCTGACCAGACCCAGAGCAGTGTGAAACAGCCTCATCACAGAAAGCTGCGGATGCCACTGCAGGGAAAGGGGGGGGGGGGGATGGCAGGGAATGTTTGTGTGCTGGGAGGTAAAGAGCCAGTGGGAAGGGCAGGGACAGCCTGCGACCAGTTAGGCTGGCTGGCATCCTACCTCAGGCCTGAGGGGTTTTTGTTTTTATTGGTTTTTTGTTTTTGTTTGTTTTGTTTTAAATCATCCCATGAAGATCTGCACAGGAACTTCTTTTCTCTAGCTGCACTCTACTGAGAGGCTGAGGCTATGGAGGGGCAGGAGAGACTCACTGGAGTTTCGGGACAGCTGGGCGTCACTGCTGGACTTTATGACCTTGTAGCTGGCAGGGACGTCTGATGTTGTCGACTGGGACCGTTCAGGTTTTACCCTCAGCTTGCTGTGGTTTTCCAGGACTTGGGCCGCAGTTGCCAAAGCCACTTTTGAGTTCAGAGTTTGGAAAGGAGGTGAGGAAAAGTCCTCTTCCTCATCATCGCCAATGTCCCAAGCATCACTGGTATTCCGGGCAAACTCATGGAAACTGGAGGCCTTCTTGTTCTTCAGAGGAACCGAGTTGACCTTTGACCGTTCTTTGATGAAGCTTCAAGAGAGGAGACAGCATTACGGACTGGTGTGACACACCTGACCACCTTCATTAGCATCTGCCATACAGTAACATAACCAACTACTCCAACACACACTCAAAGGAAACCACCCAAGGCCACTGCTTATAAGGAGCACCCCACAGATGCAGAGAGCCAGGTCATCAGCTCTCCACACTCTCTCTCTCTCTCTCTCTTTTTTTTTTTTAAATTTCAAAATTTTTTGTTAAGCCTACAGCACTCAGTATTCCCCGGCGGTCTCCCATCCGAGTACTAACCAGGCCCGACCCTGCTTAGCTTCCAAGATCAGACGAGATCGGGCGCGTTCAGGGTGGTATGGCCGTAGACCACACACTCTCCTATTTCCCAGCATCCTTGAACTCATGAAACCCTCTGATTAGTTTAAGCTAAGAGAAGTGAGGAAGCTACACCATGCTGGGAGCTGCCCCATGGCCCCTCCTGGTCACTGTGCCCTATCAAGTTCCAGGTGGTAGGGGTCCCTCTGCCTGAGTCACTGAGTGACGAGGTGGACCACAGCCTGCCCGCCCTCCACTCTTGCCTCACCCCACTTTGGACACACACAAGCAAGAACTAAGCCTTAACTGTAGAATCCACTGAGGTGTCGAGCAGATTAGTTACACCAACCTAAGCTGGAGTTGCCGTCAGAGTAGGATGTGAGCTGCTGAAGGGTGCAATGCTAACTGTCCCGCACACAGCATCAAGTCTCAGAAGGAAAGGCTGCTCTTTAGACTCTGCCAGCCTCGAGAAGATGTCTGAGCTTCGTGTGCTCTGGGCTTTTGCTTTGTTGTTGTTGTTGTTTGTTGAGACAGGGTGTCTCTGTAGCTTTGGAGCCTGTCCTAGAACTCACTCTGTAGACCTGGCCTCGAACTCACAGAGATCTGCCTGTCTGGGATTAAAGGTGTGTGCCATCACTAATCGGCTTTTTCTTTTCCTTTTTAAAACACAATTAACTTCAGACTTCAGAGAGGGAAGCAGCCATGTGAGAGTCTACAGTACATGGGAACTGGACCACAGTGGGGTAAAAACATCACTACAACCCTTCACTCACCCCTCAGTGAGGCTGGGCCACACAGACTGTGCCAAAGAGCTACAGTCCCCATTTCTAAGATATTCTTCCCAAGGGATCCAACACTTGGTCTACAGAGTGAGTTCTAGAACAGGCTCCAAAGCTACAGAGACACCCTGTCTCAACAAACAACAACAACAAAGCAACCTCCTCAGACACCTGCACTCATGAACACATACCACCACACACAGACAGACACACACACACAGAGTCACACTACATATACACACAGATGCATACACAGTCTCACACACACACACACACACACACACCAAAAAAAAAAAAATACGGTGCTATACATTCATAGAGGCAAACACTCATACACATAAAAAGATAAATCTTTAGAAAATGGATCAAAGCCAGGCGGTGGTAGCACACGCCTTTAATCCCAGATCTCTGTGAGTTCGAGGCCAGCCTGGTGTAGTTCCAGGACAGGCACCAAAACTACACAAAGAAACCCTGTCTCAAGAAAATAAAAAGACAGCAAGTATAAAAAAAAAAAAGTAAGAAAGGAAATGAAACAAAAAAAAAAAAAAAGAAGACAGTAAAAAAACGACACATTTGAGCGAGACATGGTGAAGGACATTTTGAAAGCGTGGCCATGGTTATACTGTTCGGAACACAGACTAGCTGTCGTTTGACCATTTGACAACACTTCCCAGCTTCACTGCAACGGCTGCTCCACCTACAGAATTGTTTTGGTTGATGTAAGGTCCGTACATGTTTAGGACGACATGGAGAATGATACATGTTAACTCATGTAAAGTGACATTCAAACAATCCCAGTCCCCTTGGAGCCTTGTATGGCTTCAGGTGAACTAGTGCTGTAACTTGGGAGTGGGACCTGGTCCACAGTGTCATTCAGAAGCCTGTCGTGCCAGCACGTGGCTGGTGGGGCTGCTCAGCAATAACACTGGTTTTATTTGAGCTATAAAAATTATTGCAGGCAGTATTGCCACTAATAGTAATAATTTAGCAAATTGGAGTCAGTATCCACCACGGACAGGAGATGACTTAACGTGCGCATGCAGTTTAGATAATTAAAGACCGGATGTAGAGGCTTCTACTATGATGGAGATTAACCACGGGGTGATTAATGATGGTCTGGAGCTGAGCAGAGAAAGCAATCAAAATGTCCAAACAAAGGCACTAAAACAAGGGCGATAAATGTTTTACGGCAACAATCTGGGATTGTAAAACCGTCTGGTGCTCCACTCATGGAGCCCCCCTGTTCCAGACTACTGAGCCAGCACATACATGAGGAAGGGAAGCCATTAATCAGAGCCAATTCATTCTGATTTGAAGCCAAGTGAAGTCCCTGACAGTGACCAGGACAGGTATCCTGGGCTTTACATTATTAACAAGTGAGAAAACAAAGCCAGTAGAGTTTGCTGGGCAGTCTAGGACAGGGTCATATTCCCGAAGATCTGCCCATCATCAACTTAGTGGAAACTCAGTTGATGATGGGCACAGTAAGGTGAGTGACCAGGACCCAAACATAAAATCTGAACATAAAAGTGTACCCACTGCCTACAGAATGGGTGGATGGTGGACTTACATGTTAACTACATGGTTCTCAGCAATTATAAAACTAGCTGGATGGGATCTAATGGATGCTTAAATGACACAGCGCATGCTGTCAGGCCACTGGGTGGGCACCTCCAGTCTCTGGCCTTTCCCTGGGAGCTGCAGTCATGTGTCACAGGCCTGGGCATCTCACCTCACTACCAAGTTCAAAAGGAAGCAGGAGGCAGGTGAATAGCTGCTAATAGTGCCTCCTTTGTAGACTTCATTTCATTCATAATGCCTGTCTGTCTGTCTGTCTGTCTGTCTCATTAAAAAAGGGCTTCCGTGGGGCTGGAGAGACGGCTCAGCTCAGAGTGATTGCTGCTCTTGCAGACAATCTGAGTTCACCCAGGTCTAGTAGCTCCCCACTGCCTGTAACTTCAGAGTTCCATGGGATCCAACCCCTTCTTCTGGACTATGTGGACACTCACACACACACAATTAAAAATAAGATAAAAATCTTTTTAAAAGTTTCCATGAACCCCACCCACTGGTGAGTCCACCTTAAACCAGTCACTGGGGTTACCAAAGGACTATGAACTAAGGCTTAAACCAATGCTAACAACCTTCCCTAAGAGCATGGCTGCTTACTCAACATCTGAATAAAATTAGGGCTCTTGCACAAGAGGACAAACAGCCGGCTACATAGTCAATGCAACAGAGCCCAGAGGAAACAGAATTAACAAAGTGTTGGGTGGGGAGGTGGGGGGAACAGTGGGGGAGGGGGTGTCTGAGCATCGGAGTGCTGGCCTATAATGTGTAAGGCCCTAGACAGGCGGTGAGGGAGGAAGGGGGAAAGGGAGGAGCTTAAGGCATATGTTGGTGCATGCCCATAGTCTTAGCCCTTGGAAGGCTAGGCACGAAGGCCTCAAAAGGATCAGACTGCAAAACTAGCTTGGCTTACAATACACAGTAAGATCCTGCAGGGGATCCAGCTTTCTCATGTACCCACATGGTGCATATACATAAACTCAGGCAAACACACATACATACAAATTAATTTTTTCAAAAAACTGCTCCTTTGGCCAGGATAGTGGTAAATGCCTTTAAAATTCCAGCACTATGGAGGCAGGGGGAGGTGGATCTCCGTGAATTTGAAGCCAATACACAACGAGAATCTTCATAGGGAGAAGATTGCTCCTGGTCCACCCAGGGCAGAGAAGCAGCTGGAAAGGCCAGACAGGAAACATCACCTCAGCAACTAGAGGAGGTGGTGGGTGAGGGAGAAGACAGTGAGGGACAAGGTCTTGACTTACTTTTTGGTGAGCCGAGGATCCAGAGGAGGGTGCTGAGCTCCATACACGGGCTGAATGCTAAAAGCAGGGGAAGACAAGTTTAGTGAGGAAGCTAAATGTGCCAGCTGAGAACTTGAGGTTACACTGAACTCACAGACTTGGAAAAGTAGCCTGCTTCCAAAAATGACACCCAAGTCCTTCCAAAAGCCCTTCGAGGCCGCCCTGAACAATGCTCCTTTTCCTGGGGAAGTTCCAGTGCCTTAGCATTCCTGACCAGCAGGCAGTCCTGTCTTTAGGGAAAGCAGCATGGCCGGCCCCGTGAGATGCCTTGGCTGGTGAAAGTGCCTACTGTCCATGCCCAACAGTCAGGCTAAGTTGGTGAGTGGTGGTGCGTCTGCAATCCCAGTATTCTCACGGCGAGAGGGGAGAAGACAAGAGAACCGCCTGGAGGGTCACAGGCCGGCCGGCCAGCCAGGGATACACAGCAGGGCAGGACAAGAAGGTGGCAGACAGAAGCACCCCCTGAAAGGTCCTCTGACTGCACATGCTCCATAGCACCCATTCCCCAACACACAATCACAATAAATCAAATAAACAGGCAGCAGGAGAGATTGCAGGCTTTAGAGCCAGGGAGAGCAGAGCTCCAACTCCACTGCTACCAGCCAATCCCCATGTGACCCTGCAATATTACTGCGCTCCTCGGAGGCCACTTTTTCACTGTACAAGGAGGACTCTGAAGACGACATCAAAGAAGAGTGGATCATACTTTCCCAGGCACTTCCGTGGTGTGACTTTTCCTGGGAAGATGGGAACAAACAGCCCTTCTCCCGGGACAGGACATCAACCACGACCCAAGGGAACCATCCCACCCAAGTCCAGCTTGGAGCGAGCGAGTGAGCTGCCTGGCATTACTCACAGAAGTATGGTGGCTCACGGGCTGCGGCGTCACTGAAAGCCACCCTAGCATGGACCACTCATGAAAGCTGCATACCCACGGAGCTCTGTGCAACTCCCAGGCTGCCCAACTGGAGACATTTCCCTCTTCCTGGCAATAGCTTACTGTTTTTGTAAGCGTGGGGAGCGGGGGATTGTGAATCCTGCAACTTTCTTACCTTTTGAGAGAGTTTGTAAATTGTGTACCTCCCAGAGTTTTAAGGACTCCCTGGCTCCAGGAGCCGATGTTCCGAAGGGGGAAGTCTACGCAGCACCTCTATTAAGATCTGCTTAGATCTACGTTAAACTCCAGTTCTGCTAAAAACCAATGCCAACAGTACCACAGTGTGGCCATCTCCAGGAGGAATGAGGTATGTATAACCTAAAACCAGTATTTTTCACTCCCAAATAGCTATCTTTAAAAATAAAGCTGTTGGCCAGGTGTGGTGGCACACCCCTTTAACTCCAGCACTCAGGAGGCAGAGGCAGGTGGATCTCTATGACTTTGAGGTCAGCCTGGTCTACATAGAGTTCTAAGCCAGCCAGAGATACACTGAGAGATCCTGTCTCAAAAAAAAAAAAAAATGTGTATATGCATGGGTGTTTTGCCTGCATCTCTGTCTGTACACCACTTAGGTGCCTGGTGCCCAAGGCAGCCAGCAAAGGGAACTGGATCCTTTGGAATTTAATTTACAGACAGTTGTAAGGCACCGTGTAGGTGCTGGGAACTTCTGCGCCATCTCTCCAGACCCCCTCCCCAAATAACTACCTTAAGGAAAATGCACAGGCATGTGTATCAGGAGGCATATCTGAAACTATTCAAATCTCTGAGGAGAAACACCTTAAATGGCCCCTGCACTGACTAGTGGAATTAAACCATCACACATTAACAGATCATCATGTACCAGTGACACTAGGAAATAAGCCTGGGAGCAACAATGTGAATCCATCTCTAAGTGCCGGAGCGAAAGCTAAGTCTACAGAGTGAACACTGCATCTTTCCGTTCTGGGTGTGGCGCACGCCTTTAATCCCAGCACTTGGGAGGCAGAGGCAGGTGGATCTCTGTGAACTGAAGCCCAGCCTGGTCTACAGAGTGAGTCCCAGGCTAGCCAGGACCACACAGTCTCAAAACACAAAGAAATGGCTAACAGAAAAGGATGTGGCTCTCTACAGAAGGGAGATGTAGGGGGCAAAAAAGAAAAACAGGGGCTTCTGGGAAGTGAACACTTCTGTTCATGTTGGTTATCCATCGGGCCATCACACCACACATCTGTGCTTCATGTACTTTTCTGTGAGTAATATGCCACAATAAAAAACGACCTAAGATTTTCAAGATGGATCAGAGGGTAAAGGCACCTGCTGCCAAGCCTGAGGGCTTGAGTTCAAGCCCAGGACTTGCAGATGAAAAGAGAGAACCAACTCCTGTAAATTGTCCTCTTAGTCCACACATGTATCATGACATGTTCACACCCACACACATACACAATAAATAATTACAATCAAAAGAGAGTAACAATTACTAGAACACATACAATTTCCAAATGACCAGATTATATACACGTAGGCACAGTCTAGTCCATATATGAATTTTGTTTTCTTGTTTCTTTTTTTGAGACAGGGTTTCCCTGTGTAGCCCTGGCTGTCCTGGAA
>CABHPQ010166079.1:0-14836 GCA_902168405.1 Peromyscus aztecus
ATACAATAGAAAGCTACAATAGAAAAACCACAGGGTTTGAAACCAGTTCTGAGAATGCAAATGGTTTGGTTAGGAGAACCAAACATTTACAACAGAATACAAAGCAGTGGTTTTCAGTTGTGAAAAGTCAGAATAAAGAAAACCCCTTCCGATGAGGCATCCAAGAAAAATCTCTGGACCTAATCCTGCCCATGTGTTGCATTAACTGAGTGAGCACAATGGCTGCTTCCTTTCCGATGAGTAACCCAATTCTGTCAGCCTTCTTTCACTTCTCCCTCCGTGGAGTTGCGGCTTGCATCACACAGAGGGGAAAACTCCAGAAGCCTGCCACAATCTTCAGACCCAGGCCCAGCAGTCCACTTGCAAGCTGGTAAGAAGGGGTTGGGGGGAGTTCCCTACCTGGGAGCTGGTGTACTGCCACAGAAAGAACGTCCACTTCAGTGGCAGGAAGGCTGCTGAGGGAACGGAGAGAGATTGGAGAAAACTTTAACTCAGTTCAGGGGCAGCTGGCGGGTCTCAAGATCTCCAAATCCAAAGCCACCGACCGGCCTTATTAAGTCAATAATGAGCGTGAGCTGTCTCTGGCTCTGTGACAAAATGGGACTGAGGGGAGGAAGGCAAGGGGTGGGGCCTGAAAACACTGGTAAACTTGGTCTCAGTTCCGTGGCAGGTATCCTAACCAACTATAGATAATCTTTGTTCCGACATTAACATCGGACCAATGATAGCCTCCCTTCTTGGCCATCCCTTTCTGGAGTCTGGCCCCACCTGTAGCTAAGTCCATGGAACTTGGATTCAGGGGTTCATTACACAACTTCTCTCCTTCTGAATGATTCAAACACAGAATAAAGTTCAAATTTAGACCAATAGGCAACAGCTCACCCTTCTCCCTTTCATTTCATCCCTTTTCTTCTATATTCATTAATCTTATGAAAAGCATTCTCTCACAATAAAGCACAGACAGGACACCGTGAATATATATAACCATACATGATTTTATTACTTTAACAAGTATCTTTGAGACTCTAAGTAGCAAACACTGCTAGGAAGCAAAAATACCAAGACAGGAATCAGCACCCCATTCCTTTTCTTTCTTTCCTTTCTCTTTTAATTACAACACTCTGGAGGCAGAGGCAGCTAGAGTTCAAGGCAGACTGGTCTGCATAGTGAGTTCTAGGCCAGCCAGGGTTACATAGATCCTGCCTCAAACAAACAAAAAAGAAACTTGATGAAATAAAAATTTATTTTAAAGTTTACAGGCAGCAAAGTAAGATTCTGTCTAGTTTAAGAATACGAATTCCTTATAGTGCCCTATGCAAATGTACCTAATTTCTAATTGCTTATATTGGAAAATATACATACAGAAGACCAAATTGTCTACATGATTGAAAGTGGAGATTGTGATTTTTTTTTGATCCAACTAATGTAGTTATACATTACATAGCTCTTTTTGAATAAAATCATAGTAGTACTTTATTTGTATCAAAAGAGGAACTATTTGGTCTGATAAGAGATCCTCTAGACCAAATTCAATTTCACATTATCATAGGATTGAAAGGGCCTGCCAAAGCCATGTTTAAGATGACCTCCTGAGTTCCATACTACTAATCCACCCTACAGCTAAGGCTTCTAAATATAATTTATCAACTTCACAAATCAACGTGGCTAATAAGTAAAAAGCCACTTGGACAGCCAGACTTGGTGGTACATAACCTTAGTGTTGATACTAGGAAGGTTAAGGCAGATGTACCATGAATTCATCTGGGTTCCATAGAGCATGACACTTGAAAAATAAAGAAATAGCCAGGTTATAGTAATTTTCAATTTTTATTTTACTACTTTTATCACATGAAAATGTTTTAAGCCAAATTTTTATTAGTCAAATATAATGGTTAAAAGTAAAAATAATTAAATGGTAATATTAAATAGCAGTAGCACAGTTATATTTTATTATATGTTGAAAAACTGGACAAATTACCTTTAATGTTTAATGTTCTTTTATAATACTAACCAAGAAAAACATTTTAAAACTATCTCCAAAATTAGCTATTTAAACAAATATTGTTAGACATAATCAAATTAACAGAGTCCTCTTTCACAGTTTAAGAAGGGTTAAGCAATTTAAGAGTAAAGGAGGAAAAAAGAACACATATATAATTTTTAATTTACATTTTTATATAATGTGCCAAATATTTGACCCTCAAAAGAAAGATTACAAACTTCATATTACTGTTCATGTTAAAATCCCCCTTTAAATTAGAAAAAGTTACAGTTCACTACATATATTTTTTTTAACAAGTAGACTACAGCAATAATAGGAACGGACTTTCAGTTGGTATAGACACTTTACTTGTGCAGGGTGTTGGTAATCAATGTGAACCTCTGCTTCACAAACTCCCTTTTTTGTTCCAGAAAGTTTTCAATAATATTGGCTTCTTTGAAGAGTCCATCTAGCTCGTCAATGTAAGATGCATCTACTGCTGCTCTCTCACTAATAGGGAAAAAGGCTTGATCTTAAAATGAGTTATAAAGTCTAGACACGCCATCATGGTCCAGTTCTTTATACTGTATCTGTTAACTATTTCAATTTCATGGCTTTGCCCATGACAGAGCTTAATTAATTTACTAATATTATTCAAGAAAAAGTTAAATCAGTCTAGCAAATATTTTTGACTACTTAAAAAGTCTCCTGACACAGAGAAAGTGCATCTTATACACTTTAATTATAAATTATAAATTATTAAAATTGAACAAACTATTACTCAGATACAGTGACTGTCCAGTAGCTTATAAAGCACATTGTAACCCTTCAAATTCTCAGGCCAATACTTAAATTCAGCCTTGAAATGTATACTAATAAAATATAAATATTCGAAATATTTATCTTTTAATATAACCCCATTAACATTAATTTCACCAAATAATACTATTCTCAAAGAGATAGCTGAATAAAATTTTAAAGGTACTATCATCTAGAGACCAAGATACATCCACTCTGGTATTAACTCGAAAAATGCCATAATTACTTGCCTCAAAAGCTTTGCATATGTAGACAACATCAGATTAATTTCCTTGCTCATATCTGTTCAAAAAATTGAGTAGGTTGTAAAATCTAACAAAGCTTCTGCATGATACAGTCAATCACATAAATATAATCATTATTTATACATCACCGCTCAAATCCTTCTCCAGGGTTTCCTCTTTATAAAGGAGTCCAGAACATTCAGAGAAAGAAGAATCCGATTTTCCAAGAGAGGGTACCTGTGGACTATCTGAACCCTGAGGCTAGGAAAAGAAAGAAAACAGATCAATGGTAAGATCTTTCAGACATATATATTCTGTTTATTAAAAAAGCAAACCAAACATTTTTCAGAGGGGTTGGGGACACGGTTCTGTACTACAGTGTTTGCCTAGCATCCTTAAGGCTGTAGGTTCAATCCCCAGTATTTCAGAATTAGAAAGGAAACTCTATGCTTGGGCCTGGGGATTATTTCAGTGGGAAGCACTAGACTAGGAAAGCACTGAAAAATACAAAAAAAAAAAGCAGACACAATATAGATTCCATACCAGTTATAAAATTATCATCAAGGAAACCTTTAGACACAAGAGACACCTTGCTCAAAATACTAAATTTTGTTCAGTTTTGAGATTTTGAAAATGGCTTTTAACTCTTAATGAAAACCAGTCTTTTATCTTGCACCAGTGGATATTTTTATAATAACATGATAACTGTACTTTAGACAACAGACAAATGGCTGCAAGATTTTGCAATGTAGAGACTGGCAAGATGGCTCAGCAGTAAAAGGAAGCCCTAACCACTGAAATCTGATGATCTAAGTACAATCTCCAGACTTGCCTACGGCATGTAAGAATTTTACTCATTATTTACATGCAAATAATTATGCATGTAAACTCCCATGTACCAAAAAGACATGGACTCACTTTGGTTACTTTTAAGGCCATAAACTACCAAGAAGAAATCCCCAAGTAGATTTTTATAGGTCTGCTCTTAATGGAAAAGCTAAGTGGAGTCAACCTAGTTCCTGCTAGGACAATCCTACCTCTGGGACTATGAGAACACTAAATTCTACTTTCTCGAAGAAAAGAAATCAGAAATGGGTAAAATACAATAAAAGGCTCCAGGAGCATAAAGCTTACCTCCAATTCTCTTGACCTCTTGCAGTTTCTAGAATCAGGTTTTACGAGGTGGTTTGCCATCATACTCTGGAGGCACAAACTATAAAGTTCAGAGGTTTGTCAATTTAGGTATGAGCTCCACACTACAGTTCTCTTCACCCGTGTCCTTTCCCCACATTTCTGCTCTCCTGATCTGCCACCTAAATTTAATTTCTCCCATCTTTATTTCATCTTATCTCTCAAAACATTTCATTCAGAAACCTTCTGGGTCAGTAAACTCGTGTTTTATCACATAGCATCCAAGATCCTCCATCATCTGAGACCAACTTAACTATTCATACCATTTTCAACTACTCGTCTATATAAAAATGAGCTCAACTAACCTCACTGGCAATTCTATCTTGTTTTAGCACCCGAACATTTAAGGTTCTTCTGTCTTTATAAAATTTTAATGTTAAAATTAGAGGTTCGATGCTCCTGGGACCCTCTTCCTCCTACTGAGTTGCCTCATCCAGCCTTGATATGAGGGTTTGTACATAGTCTAGTTGTAACTTGTTATACCATGCTCAGTTGAGATCTCTAAGAGGCCTGCTCTTTTATGAAGGGAAATGGAGGAGGAGTGGATCTAGGGGAGAGGGGAGGTAGGAGGGAGGGGCTTGGATGAGTGGAGGGAGGGGAAACTGAGGTAGGAATGTAATATATGAGAGAAGAATAAATTTTTTAAAGACTAGAGTTTGGAGTTCCCCTTTCTTCCTTCTCGAAAGAAGGACAGAGCGAGGGGAGCTCTAGAGATGGTTGATCACGTTTAAACAAACAAAACTGGGCTATCCCAGAAACAAGATCTCTTCATTCTTCTAGTGTGAGGTTGTTTCCATTGCCCTACCCATACCTTAATATGGCATCAAATTGCTTCCCCATAAATTCTGAAGCTATTTTCCTAAGAATCTGAACTGTTAAGGTTTAAACTTGAAAAGACAATGAAACTTAAAAGGATGGTCTCTATATCTTAGAGTTGAAGAACTATTTACATTCAAATAATCAATTTGTTTCTCTTTTTTTTTGTGTGTTTGTTTTTTGAGACAGGGCTTCTCTGTGCAGCCCTGACTGTCCTGGAACTCACTCTGTAGACCAGGCTGACCTTGAACTCAGAGATCTACCTGCTTCTGTCTCCAGAGTGCTGGGATTAAAGGCCACATGACCAGCTCTGTTTCTTTTAAATACCATAAGCTAGATAATTATAGGGAATTATATATATATCATATCATATATATATATAAAATGAATGATGGGGGAAAGTGCAAAAAGCAAATTATAAAGATGTTTCTAATTTCAGCATGTACTTCAAGTGCCTACCATCAGGGTACTAAGTTGAAGCGCTAGCATAGTAACATGCAGAAAATGCACAATAGATGCACTGACATTCCTAAAGAATCGAAACCAACACAAGCTAAAAGTCTTCGTCCCCTTTTAGTTTTCCCTTTTCTGCTTCTTCTTTCCTTTCTCAAACTAACAGAGTGCATACACACACACACACACACACACACACACACACACACACACACACACACACACACACAGTGAAACTTCTATCGTTAGGTAACTCTGTGTTTGTAAAAGTGATTGCTGTCATCATTTAAGACTCCTAAATAGCCGAAGTCTGGATTAACAGGCGGGCCCTCCCCCTATGAAAATATCAACGACTTGGGGCTACGTCACCCAAGGTGTCACCCTGTGCAACTGTTTGTGGTTGTTAGTCTAGGACTTCCTTCTGCGGGCGGAGTATGGCTTGGTTTCAGATTTTTCTGGGACTGAGACTCACCACATAAACCAAGCTAGCCTGGAGCCCATCGGGTAGCCGAGGCCGGACTCAAACCCGCGGCAACCCTCCTGTCCCCGCGCTCCGAGTGCGGGGACTACAGGTGTGTGCTACCACCGCCGCTCCAGCCTTCTGCCGTGCTCCCTTCACAGCGCTGGTGCCTCCTCACGCCATTTCCCCGCCTCTTTCCCTCACCTCCCTCACCCCTTCCGGTTCGCGGCCCCACGCCAGCCCCCGGCCCCGGAGAGGCCGCGCCCATCCCCACCCGCTGCTTTCCTTCCCACTCGAGAGGTCCCCATCACGCGCGCTCACCCTCTTGTCCCACTCGCGAGGGGGCGATTCGGCCACGACCTGCCTCCTCAGAAGCGTGGGAGCGCCAAGGCTTCGTGCTCCTCTGCGCAGGCGCCCCGGGGCGCAGCTCCCGGCAGGCAGCGCGCCGGCCACGTGACCGCCTCGCTGGCTCGGTCGGCTTGGAGCCACGCTTCCGCTGACTTCCCGCCTTTTCCCTCTCGCCTTGGAACCTTCGAGAAACAGAAAGCTCGCTTCCCACCCTGCGGAGAAGGAAGAGTAAACTTGGAAACTGGTCTCCGGGAAGGAGAGAGGCGTTGCCAGGGGCAGCCGGGCTTGTGCCAGGGCCGGGCGTCTCAGCCGATGAGCATTAAGTGTTTCCCACCTGCTCTCTCAGGAAAGGGCATGCTCGGTGGCGTAGGGTGTGCTGGCAGGAGGCGGCTCAACCGGTTCCTCAAGCCCACAGTCTCCATCAGTGTCCCTCTAGGTCATGGACATGGCAGTAAGTGTAGCTGACCTCATTAGCGTCCAAAAGGTACTTAGTAATTCGCATGGTTCATTCACACACGCGTGGCTTAACTTTATTGGGCACTTTTGCAGGCTGACTTTGACCTGTGGTCTCACAGACAAACTTCCTAAACTCTTTCCGGTGTTAGTTAACCTGGTGCAGAAACAGTATATTGCCTCATAAAACAAAGGTCAGTGACATGCCTCCATGAACCCTGAGCACATAATTTTACAATTTTAGAAGGCTGTTATTTAACTCGTAGTCTTTTGTTTTTGTTTTTTTTTCCCCCTTTTGTTAATTTACTGGTTAGTATCAAGGCAGGGAAGTGGCTAGCCAGACGGAGCATTTGCCTAACTAGAATGTTCCTTCCTTGCTATGGGAGGTGGGGGTGCTTGAAAGTGTGTTATCTGTGTTGAAATTTTTACTGTCTGTAGTATGTAATACACTTTTTATAAAGTTGGATATGTTCATTTTACAGCACTTTCCCATCCTTGGGTCCATTCTCCAGCACCTATAAATCAATGCATACATGTAATTCCAGCACTGGGAAGGTAGAGGCTAGAGAATGAGAAATTTAAGGTTATCCTTGGCTACTTTTGAGGCTAGCCTGGAATACATGAGACTATATCAAAGTTAAAGACCGTCTTTTGTTAAAAGACTATAGCTGGGCGGTGGTAGTGCACACCTTTAAGGCCAACCTGGTCTACAGAGTGAGTTCCAGGACAGCTGGGGTTTATACAGAAAAACCCTGTCTTGAAAAAAAAAAAAAGACTATGACTTTTCTCAATTTTTTATAAACATGAAATAAAATAAAAATGTAAGAATTTAAATTTTTAAGCATTCCTAGCAAATATAATATTCACCACTCAATATTTATTTGGTTTTGTTTGTTTGTTTTTGAGACAGAGTCATACTTACAAGTCCAAGCTAGACTGGAATTTATAATCCTCCTGCTTCAGTCTTAGCTATTCTATATTACTATCACTAGAACAGTTTTTTTTTTCCCAGCACCGTTATTTTTAAAGGTCCATTAAATCAAAAAGTCTGGGTGATGTTGATCTATTTCCTCTCCCAGCCTTCACATTGTATTATATCTAAGCAGATAATTATCCATTTGGTTCCTAAAATACTTCAAACAGAAAAAAAAGGATTCTGTCCTAATACATAAATGTTTTCATCGGATTAAAAGAAAATCATATTATATTATTTTCTTGTTTTAATGTTACCCTCATTGTGTGGGTAATGAGAAGATGTGGAGGGTTCTGGTTAACCAGTGCCTTAGAATCTACCAAGGACTGTCAACAAGTCTATAAAATATATAGGACACAGAAACAGCTTACTCTAGATCATAGAAAAAGATAACTTTGTATCAAAGTCCCAAAACTTAGAAATGTACATACCATTCATCCTACATCTTTTAGAGCTGAGGAAGCTCACTGGCACTCACTCTGCTTCTGGTCACTTTGTTGTGCATGTATGGAGACGGAACCAAGCACCACGTTCTTGCTAGCCAAATGCTCTACAGTTGAGCTAACCCCACTGATCACTCTGTGACCCTACTTCATTCAGTCATTTGTGTCACTTGGAGGATGAAAACTTGCTATTTAAATTCAATCACATTTGTATTCTTACCACATTCTTTTTTAAAAATGTTAGTTTTTCTTCTGGTAATCTATCACACCAAGTCCCTCCAAAGACCTCACCGCAAACTTCCTCTGTAATCATGGCTTTGGACATGATGTTTTCATGACTTTAGGAAATTAAAACTCTACCCTGTTTTTTTTTTTTTTTTAAGTCAAAACTACCTGCTTACACAGCATTTTGTTTCCTAACTTTAGAAGCCCTCTTACCTAATCTCTGTACTGGAAAGAAAAAGTCACTTTCTAATTCCATTGCTAACAAAGCAACAGTTTAGCTTGTGTCCAAGTAAAAAGTCCCTAAGAAATACTGCTGTTCTTTCAAGGCTATATTTACACTCTTTTCTTTAGAAGTAACATTTTAGAAGACTCTATCAATGAGTAGATTCGAAAGCTGTATCAATGAGTTAAAGATAAACCTGAAAAAATAATCTCCCTCAGTCATATTTCAAATATTTTAGGTCAGAAATCTGCCACCATCCTAGGACTAGATGGTTTGGGTTTGGGTTTGTGTTGGGGGAAGGAGCATGCAGTGCTAACATGCCACAGTATATATGTGGCAGTCAGAGGACAGGCTTCTGATGTCAGTTCTGGGCTGTCTGCCGCTGCATTACCCAGGCTAGCTGGCCCTGGAGCTTTCTGGGGATTCTCCTGTCTCTATTTCGAATTTCCTGTAGGTACACTGGGATTAGACACTAGTGCTACTGTGTCCAGCTTCTAGTCTATTTTTACTCAAGTTTTTTATTTAAAAAAAAAAAACAACAGCCAGTAAAGTTCTAGCCACACAAGCATGAGCACCTGTGTTCAACCCCCAACTAACTCACATTAAAAAAAATAATGCCTGGCTGGGCGGCGGTGGTGCACACCTTTAATCCCAGCACTCGGGAAGCAGAGCCAGGCAGATCTCGGTGAGTTTGAAACCAGCCTGGTCTACAGAGCCACATCCAGGACAGGCACCAAAACTACACAGAGAAAACCTGTCTTTAAAAAAAAGCCTGACATAGGGCCAGTGAGATGGCTCAGAACATCAAGGCACCTACTGCCAAGCCTAAAGGCCCGAGTTCAATCCCTGGGGCCCGCATACTGGAAGGAGAGAACCCACTCCTGCAAATTGTCCTTTGACCTCCCTCCATATGTGTACCATGGCACACGAATCCCCCACATGCACACACACATTTACACAGGAAAAAAAAAAAAACTTTTTAGAAAGCCTATTAGCATAATGGCACACACTTGTAACCCCAGCACTGAGAAGGGGGAGAGAGTCAGCTCCCTGGATCTCACTAGCCTGTCACTTAGCTATCCAAATCATGTGACACCCCGCCCCCAGGTCTTGTTTTGTTTCCAGACAGGGTTTCCCTGTGTAGTTTTGGTGCCTGTCCTGGATCTCGCTCTGTAGACCAGGCTGGCCTCGAGCTCATAGAGATCCACCTGGCTCTGCCTCCTGAGTGCTGGGATTAAAGGCGTGCGCCACCACTGCCCGGCGTAACCCCCAGGTCTTAGTGAGAGACTCTATCTCAAAAACCAATATCCGCAGTTCTGAGCAACAACACCAGAGGCTGGCTTCTGCCTCTACATGAATGTACAACTCCCACACTCCCACGCGCCCGCACACACAGGAAAGATTCCAGTGATACAGATTTGGTCTGGTATTTGATGTGATAATGGAAAGGCCTTATGAAAATGTGCTGTTTCCAGGCCATTGAGAAGTAAATCTGAACAGCCCCTATCAAGTGTCATGTGATACCATGTTGAGCTTGGGAAGGAAAAATCCTGAATAAGGTCTTAAAGGGGGAAAAAAGAAAATACTATACAAAAATATTTATTTCCCCCAAAAAATATATTTTAGGGGTATTTTAGGTATTTGGGGTAATATAGAATATAGAATATAGAATAATATAGAAATATATAGAAATTACTCCAGTGTGTTAGACGGAAGCATTTCACGCTCGAGTGTGACAAGAGCCTCAGAACAGAGAGGCCGATGTGAGAAAGGATGCTCTAGTTAACCAAGCAGGGTCATTTCCTTATGTTGCTTTCCTAACCTTCTGAAAGAGGCATGGGCCTGGGAAGGGCCAGACCCCAGCTTTTACAGAAGAGATGATTCACCCAATAGTGACATTTACATTAAAGGAAATGCCTGTGTTCTCTAGCATTTTGCTGCAAGTTCTCTGTGCCTTGGAGACAGGCACCATTTGAGGCGGGTCTGAGGCGTGCCAGGGGCAGTCTCCTCCCTTGGCTACCTCCTTCCTCATTCCTCAGTCCTCTTCTCACAGACTGCTGCTGGATCCGGACTTCAAGCTCTCTGGGTCTCCATGCTCTCTGTATTCCCGGCTGCCTGCTCCAGCTGCTGACAGAGCTGCCACCTTCTACATCTCCAGTGTCAGGAAGAGGAAAGAAGTCTCAGAGCTTCCCTACCACTTCCTCTTGGAGGGAACTATTTGACCCAGGTAAGACATGTCCCTCTTTGTTTGGAAAGGCTGTCATGACAATTAGAGAAAAATAAGCTAAAAACACTACTGAGAGGAATGCGTCTCCTCTCTCTCCAAGACGGGAATTCAGTGATCCCCTAAGGAACAGATGCAGGCAACAGGTTGTTTTCTTTACTAGATGTGGGAGAGTGTCACTCCAGGGCACAGATTCTGTTTGTCTTTTGAAAATTATTAAGGACCCTGGAGAGCGTTTCTTTCTCTTGACTATTTTCCAATTACTGTAATGTACTGTGCTAGAAAAAAATTTAAAGCTGAAGAAATTTAATAGTCACTTAGTGGTTAATTGTAAAGTACATCACATATATTCTTCAATAACATTCTTTGAGACAGCCGTCTAGCCTGAACACTCTACAGCCGTTTGTATATTTACAAATCTCTTTACTGATTGGCCCAGTGGAAGAAAGCAGATTCTGCTTGCTTTGTTTAGTACTGTTGCGATGGTAAACAGACTTTGCCTCTGATACTTTCTTGTCCACTTGTAAGAATACGAGATCTGAAAGGCAAGTGGATTCTAGGATTACCAGAAACAGTTTCGACTACCCTATGAACCACTCAGAACCTCTGCTTTGGAGCGATGAAACAAGATTTTCTTTCAAGGAAGTTTCAACTCCAAACCACTTCTGTCAAAGCAAAAAAGACCTAGTGCAAGGCTGATAATCAATAAAATCTGCAGGAAGTCTTGGGCAGGTCTGAACTTGGATAACATAGCATTCCCCAGGAAGACTAGTTCACAAGGGAAGGGCTGAATAAAATTATCACTATTTAGGGGTTGGGGATTTAGCTCAGTGGTAGAGCACTTGCCTAGCAAGTGCAAGGCCCCGGGTTCAATCCTCAGCTAAAAAAAAAAAAAAAAAATCGCTATTTTGAAGTCAAAGAACAAACCCAATCAAGATGTCTTTAATCTCTTTACTCTTTGCCTATTTTTAGCTGACCAAATTCTCTGACACACTCCTGCAGAATACCTTACCTCTCACCTGCAGCGCTTTCCCAGGGCTGCTAACCAGGGTCTGACTCTTCCATAGGACTCTCAAACCCCTCCATATTCTTCTGTTCACTTCAGGAGAGAACTGCTCCACCCGCCACCCCACCCCACCACACCACTGTTCCCCATCACACAAGTACCCTTCCCCAGTGCCCTCCTCCTCGGTTCAAATATGGAGCCGTCTTCAAAATTAACACTGACTCTCCTTTCAGACATTCAGGTATGTCAGGTTCATTTGACCTCTTTTGTCAAGTCTATATTTAACAGTTGATTAAATATACCTGTCATTCATTAATGATCTAATTTCCTGTTGTGTTCTGCCCCCATTGCTTCCACATCCCACGTACACACGTTTGTGCGATGGCCCAACTGTCAAGGGCTAACTGACTTACTGAACTGAAATGTCACCTAGCCAGTGAGGTAGCTCAAGAGGTACTAGAGCTGCCTCAAAGCCTGCTGACTGAGATTGATCCAGGGGACCATGTAAAGATGGAAGGAGAGACTCGACTCCACAAAGTTGTCCCTGACCTCTACACATATGCCGTCGTACACTCGTGCACACAAACTAAATACAGGCGTTTCGGGTTTGGTTTGGTTTGGTTTCTTTTTGTTTGTTTATTTGTTTGAGACAGGGCTTCACTATGTAGCGCTAAAACTATGTAGACTAGGATGGACTTGAACTCACAGACCTGCTTCTCTCTCCCGAGTGCTGAGATTAAAGGTGTGCACTGCTACACCTGGCTACAATAAAGGTATTTTTAAGAAGAATCAAAATGTTGAGTGTTGATCTTGCTGCTGTCAAGACGACTTCCCACCTGATTGTAGAGATTGAATCATGTATCAGGGCCCTTTCTTCTGCCCATACCTAGTCCACAGAACTGGAGTTCCACAGAGAAGGCAAGTGGGGTCATAGTTGCTCTTCAAGTTCAAGGCATTTTTTTTAATTTATTTTATTTTATTTTACAACATAATTCAACTTTACATATCAGTCATAGATTCCCCCGTTCTCCCTCCTCCCGCCCCGCCCTCCTCCCCAAGTTCAAGGCATTTTACTTTTAGCACAATACTACATTTTAAACTCCTAGCAATTTAAAAATTCTGGCTGAATAAGATTCTATAGCTGTGTATTGCCTTCCAGTGGTTCTCAACCTTCCTAATGCTTCGACCCTTTAATACAGTTCCTCATGTTGTGGTGACCCCAACCATAACATTATTTTCGTTGCTAGTTCATGACTGTAATTCTGCTACTGCTATGAATCATAATGTAAAGGTCTGTGTTTTCTGATGGTCTTAGGCAACCCCTGTGACAGGGTTGAGCCCCACACGTTGAGAGCCACTACAGGAAGAAGCGGCTGCTGGGACATTTGCCCCATATAAATGGCTTGTTTGTGGCAGCTTTAACTACAGCCTGGAAGTGCAGAATGCTGGGGCTGGAAAAGACCTTAAAGCTTGACCACCAGCTTCCCTGTTTTCCAAATGAGGAAACGGAGGACCCCCCCCCCAATTAAGTAACTTGTCCCAGACAAAATTGGAACTCATGTGACCTAGTTTTCATCATGATATTCAGCCATTCACTCTCTGTAGGCTAATTTTCAAAGGTTTATACAACTTTTTTTGTTTTAAAGAGCCAATGCTTGCTATATGCTCCTAGGAGGCTCTTTATGAGAATATTAGGTAAAGGCTGGAGAGATGCCAAGTTGGAAAAATACTCCAGGACCTGTGTTCAATCTCCAGAACACAAGTTTAAAAAGCAAACAAAACTGAGTGATGCAGTGAGCTGCTAACCCAGTGCTAAGGTGACAGGAACAGGTGGATCCATCATGGAGCTTGCTGACCATCCAGTTTAGCCAGCAGGCAAGTGCCAAGACACTGAGAGGTACTGTTTAAAAAAAAAAAAAAAAAAGGTGTGGCTAGCAAATTGACTCAGAGGGTAAGGGTGCCTGCCACCAACCCTGGCCCCAGAAATGACTTCTGCAAGTTGTCCTCTGACCTTAGACATGTGGACACACGCACAAATATATACTGTTTCTTTACTTTTTAAAAGGATAGATGGTACTTAATGAATAATACCCATAATTGTCCTCTGATACACACACACATGCATACATGTGCATGCACAAACACTTACACACACATACATATGCAAGAGACTATCAGGTAAACTATTAGATAAATGTTAAGGCACTCTTGGCCACTGGGAACTGTATGTCATAGATTAGAATTGAGGAAGCCACGAAACATGGGGAGAGGAGTGAAGAGGAGATTACACTTGCAGTCACGATGCACTGAGAGCTAGCGAAGTGGGGACAAAGTGAGAACTTCAGACTAAATCCATGAAACAAAACAAATTAGAAAAAATGAGAGTGAGAGTCTTACACTTTGAGTAATCTGTTTTCAGCTCCCCTTGTTTTCTTTCTTTCACTGAGTTTTAGAGGGGAGTTCTAAGGTCTGTCCCCCAAAATAGAATATATTGGCTACACTATGACCCAAGTGACTTTTGAAAAACTTAGATTGAACCTGTCTTTCTCCTACCCAAGGAGAGTGACCTTTTCAGCCTGAGGAAACAAGACTTATTACCTGGCTCTCCTTCCCTGGTTTCTGTCAAAGGAACTACACTGCAAGTTCCTCTAAATTAAATTAAGGCAAAATTGAAGTAATGTAGCAGGAAAATAATGGTTTAACTTTATAAGTAATTGGAAATAATATGAATATTTTCAAATTAAATACTTGGTCTAGCTGGGAAGTGGTGGTGCACGCCTTTAATCCCAGCACTCAGGAAGCAGAGACAGGCAGATCTCTGCAAGTTTGAGGCTAGCCTGGTCTACAAAGAGAATTCTAGGACAGCCAGGACTACATAGTGAAACCCTGTCTTAAAAAAGACTAACTAGGGGGTTGGGGATTTAACTCAGTGGTAGAGTGCTTGCCTAGCAAGTGCAAGGCCCTGGGTTTGGTCCTCAGCTCCAGAAAAAAAGAAAA
>CABHPQ010166079.1:18865-35240 GCA_902168405.1 Peromyscus aztecus
GAGAGAGAGAGAGAGAGAGAGAGAGAGAGAGAGAGAGAGAGAATAAATCTTCTTATAAGTGCCCTCTCATGAGAAAAAGTACTAATCCCTTCCTTCCTGTGGGCTCCACTTTAATGTTATGTAATTCCAAACATCTCCACAAAGCTTCACCTCCTGCACTGACACATAGAGACCAAGTCTCAACACTAGTCTTGGTGGCTGCAAACCATAAAAACAATTAACAGCTGTGACTCAGTCACAGTCCTGGGAGCTCCATCCATTAACAGCCCTCAATGCACAAGACACCAGCTGCTCTCTAGAACATTCCTGTGGTGTAGGGGAAGTTTGAAGTTTTCCCCTGAAGGTGCCATATTTGAGTCTGCTGAAATAAGACTACAATCAATAGATTATCAGGAGCAAAGGCTACAAGACATCGTTAACTCGCACCAGGACCTGAGCTACACGAAACAGGAAAATATACGAAGCCAGAGAGGTGAAGTTTGGATACGTTCCTCAGAGAGGAAGTGGAAGTAAGGTTTGCAGGTGGCTTTAAAGAGTGTTGAGTTACTGTTGGGGGAGCGTGGCCCCTGAGGCAGGATTATGATTTCAACAGGACCCCGTCTCAAAAGAGGAAAAAAAAAAAAAAAAACCCTAAACGACTGAAGGTAATCGTGTTCCTCTTCGGTGGACCCGCCTTCAGGAGACAGTGAGCTGCAGAGAAGTCTCTTTCCTACCTTAGGTGAGGAAGGGGTCAAGAGAACCTGCCAGTAACCACGGGAGGGAGCAGAGAGACCTTGAAGATGCTGCTTTCATCCAGCCCGTTATTTTCACATTAATGTACATGCAGGGAACGCATTAAGTTAGAATGGTTATTAAAAGCTGAGGAGGCGGTTATTGAGACAGGGCCTTGGGGAGCAATCTTACTGCACAGTCTTGAACTCTAGATCCTTCTGACTCAACCTCACAAGTGCTGTCGAAAACAATCTATCAATTTTATAGAGTGCTTTTGTGTTCCTTATTAATACATTAAACCATACGATCTATTAGGGTAATTTCAAAATGATAAAGAGCTTAAGACATATTTCAAGACTCCTGGTAGCAACAGTAGCTGATAATAAGCAAGCCTTTCTGTTAGTAGCAGGGTCAGGGCACTGTGGTTTGTTCCCTACACAGCACCAGGAGGGGTTCTTTCTACATTTTAGCTTAGGAATAAATGGGAATAAATATGTATTTTTTCTACCCAAAGTCACAGATTTCTCATACTTAGAACTCCATGACAAACCCTTATTCCATGACAAAATTCTGGAAGACTATACACATGTAAATGTAGAGGAGGGTGAAGAAAAGGGAAAAAGCAAATACAATGAGGTTTTGGGTTGGTTTTTTTTTTTTTTTTTTTTGCAGAAACATCATATGTATTACTCATCCACAAACACTTCAGATCAAAAGCTGCTGCTGCCTTCAGAAGGAACCCACAAATGTCAGAGCCTTTTCCCACACTGCCCCAAATACCGCTTTCTTCTGCCTCTTCTCCTTCACCACTATAACAGGGAGGTCATGAACCTTCAGCATCTCATCTACAGGAAGCTACTGGGTTTAAGTTCATCCCCAGTTAAGGATGTATTTCTAGCATCCTCAGTGAACTTGAAACTAATCATTCAATAATGAGCCATATATTCACCCTTTAAAATATTATGAAACAGCACTCTCCTGATTCCAGACAGCTAACAGTTTATAAAAGACCATAAGCATGAGTGTGCTAGACTGATGCTTCACATTTATTAAACATCACAGTATTCATCAGCATACTGAATGATAAATGACTTTCAAATGTGGAGGTTTAGAAAGTAACATTAAGGAACTGGAGAGGTGGTTCAGCAGTTAAGAGCACTAGCTACTCTTCTAGAGGACTGGGGTTCTGTTTCCAACACCTACATGGTGCCTCACAATCATCTGTAACTCCAGTTCGAGGGCATCCAGTGACTTCTGGCCTCCATGAGAACTGCATACATGTGGTGCACAGACATCCATGCAAGCAAAGCACCAAATACATAAAACAACAAATCTGTTTTAAAAAGTAAGAGGTTTGTTCATTTTATGTGTACAAAGAGCAGTCTTTGCCTCCTCACGGGTGACTCTTTGCTTTCCTTAGGAATAACGATGGCTGCCGTGCCAGAAGGCTTTTGCATCAACTTCAAGGAAATGATATTTATTGACAACACACTTTACTTCATGCGTAAGTCTGAGTCAATAAGACAAATGCAGGGCTCAGATACAGGTACTCAGCTAGAAGGGAAATCATGAAGTGAGCCTGGACTTCTGTTGGTCATCAGATTCTACTGTAATGTTAATGACCTCCCTCTCTGAAAATAACCAGAAGATTCCCACGGTCCCAGGGCCCTGCCCTACGTCATGGGGTGGCACTCCAGCAGTAGCTCACCAAGATGGTGTCTGATGCCCATCATGGAAATGTACCATTGAGGAAACACTGCCTCCAAAAAAAAAATACAATTCATGATATTCTAGGACTAGAGTTCTGTGTACACCATTCATGTGAATATATTTGACCAAAAAAAAATTCTAAGTTTCCTTTGGTGATTTGACTTCACTGAAAGTTCAGCTTTCTTTGGAAGCTTCCTGGAAAATCCTTAGATGTCTTTCCATTTAAACAATAAATTTAAAGGAAAGTTTGCCACTTTATTAAAACTTTTTATTTACAAATCCTGGGTTTAAATATTTTAATTATTACTGTTTTATTTTATGTGCACAGGTGTTTCTCCTGCATGTATGTCTGTGTGCTATGTGCATGCAGTGCCATTTGAGGATCCCCTGGAACTGGAATTATAGACGGTTGTGAGCTGCCATGTGGGTGCTGGGAATTGAACCTGGGTCCTTTGGAAGAGCAGACAGTGTTTCTAACCACTGAGCCATCTCTCCAGCCCTAGATTTAAGTCTTATACTGAACATACTTGAGCACACACAAGCCCTGTTATGGGCTCCTGAATGTTTATCATCTGATATTCCTGATGGAGGCCAACAGAGCCCATCACCATTCCACAAAGGTTAGGGAGTGAGGAGTGGGGCCAGGCATGGTGGCACACGCCTTTAATCCCAGCACTTAGAAGGAAGAGGCAGGTGGATCTCTATAGGTTGGAGGACAGCCTGGTTTACAAAGTGAGTTAGTTCCAGGGCAGCCAGAACTATTTAATAAGATCCCAAGGAAAGAGAAAAAGAGAGAGAGAGGTGTGGAAGGAAGAATAGAGTTGCAAAAGGGTGGGGAGGGGACATGTTAAGCTGAACTATATAATTTAACATATATGTTTCTCTTTTTCTCCCTTTAGCCGAAGATGATGGTAAAGTATGAATTTATTTTTCTCTCTTTGAAAATTAGAAGGTACTTGAGACACATCCATTGTCTGCTGGGAGAACTGTCCATAGAGATGTTTCCTTGGTAGTTAATAATTACAGTTATATTAAATACAGATTATTCTATGGTGAGAGCATAATAAAACTTGAATTCCTTGGCTAGTGGACTTAGGTTGTTTCCATCTTACTACTGTTGTAGTACAACACCCTTACTACAGCACCCTTGCAGGATTCTTGGAGATTTCTGTTGTCTGGTTTGATTTGACACTGGTTGTTATTATATAGCCTAGACTAGCCCAGAAGTCACTATATCTCCTGGACTGGCCTCAAACTTGTGATCCTCCTGCCTTAGCCTCCCAAGTGCTAGGGTCATGAGTGTGCAGCAGCATTCTTGTACAACAGTGTTAGCACATGTGTCTGTCTATTTGTTCAGGATAAAATCTAGGAAGTAAGCCGGGTGGTGGTGGCAACGCCTTTAATCCCAGCACTCGGGAGGCAGAGCCAGGCGAATCTCTTGTTAGTTCGAGGCTAGCGTGGTCTACAGAGTGAGGTCCAGGACAGGCACCAAAGCTACACAGAGAAACCCTGTCTCAAAAAAAAAAAAAAAAAAAGCAAAAACAAAAAAAAAGAAGAAGAAGAAGAAAAAGAAAAGAAAAAAGAAAAAAATCTAGGAAGTAGAAATGTCAAGTTGGCAGAAGGAAGGGGATAATTGGCAAATCACAGCTTCAATCCATTGCACATAGCACAAGTGGGGTCTGCCTTAGACACTGGGGGACATTTTTTCTATATTTTCCTTTGGTGGAGGAAAAGAAATGGTCTCTCCATTGAGTTTATAAATGTACTAGCAAGAGATAATTCCCTAGCCTGGTGTGATAGCACACGCCTTTAATCCTAGCACTTTGGGAGGCAGAGACAAGCAGATCTCTGAATTTGAGGCTAGCCCAGTCTATAGAGCAAGTTCCAGGACAGCCAAGACTATACAGAAAAACCCTGTCTTGAAAAAAATTAATTAATTAAAATATATATGTGTGCGTATATATATTGAGAGGGGGGCGGGGAGAAGATGGATTTTTCCTTGGAACGCCAGCTCACAAAAAATCTAAATGAGCCGGGCGGTGGTGGCACATGCCTTTAATCCCAGCACTCGGGAGGCAGAGCCAGGAGGATCTCTGTGAGTTCGAGGCCAGCCTGGTTTACCAAGTGAGTTCCAGGAAAGGCGCAAAGCTACACAGAGAAACAGTGTCTCGAAAAAACCAAAAAACCAAAACAAAACAAAAATCTAAATGAAGACTTACTAATTATGAAAGCTCTGCCTTAGCTTAGGCTTGTTCCTAACTAGTTCTTATAACTTAAATTAACCCATTTCTATTCTTCTATTCATCTACATATTGCCACATGACTCACGACTTTTTTTTTTTTTTTTTTTTTTCCGAGACAGGGTTTCTCTGTGTAGCTTTGCGCCTTTCCTGGAACTCACTCTGTAGACCAGGCTGGCCTTGAACTCACAGAGATCCGCCTGCCTCTGCCTCCCGAGTGCTGGGACTAAAGGCGTGCACCACCACCGCCTGGCCCGACACAAGACTTTTACCTCTCCTCCTGCATGTCTGTTCCCTCTGTGTTTGGCTGACAACTCCACCTTTCTTCTTCCCCGAGCTCTCTCCTGCTTTACCTCCTGCCTAGCTGTTGGCCGTTTAGCTTTTTATTAAGCCAATCACAGAGACACATCTTCACATGGTGTAAAGGAATATTCTACAATGAGGGGGGATTCCCTGAAAGGGAAAATAGAGATGGTAGGGTAAAGTTCCTGAGAGCAAGAAGACTTGAAACTACAGCTGTGAGAGACAGAGCTTAGCTGGGAAACAAAGTCCTGACAACTGATGAGCCTGTGCTGGCACAGTTCTCACTTTTGCATAAATAGGTTGAAGATTTTTTGGTTTTTTTGGTTTGGTTTTGAGGGGTTTTGTTGCTGATCTGGTTTGGGTTTTTCAATACAGGGTTTCTCTGTGTAGCCCTGGCTGTCCTGGAACTCGCTCTATAGACCAGGCTAAAACTCATAGAGATCTGCCTGCCTTTACCTCCCAAGTGTTGGGATTAAAGATGGGCACCACCACCTCACAGGTGGTTAAGGATTTAAGGTACTAAATCCTTACTAAAAATGCTGTAATGAGCCACCACAAGGTGCAGTTATGAAGGGAAGGGCAAGCAGAAGATCAGCTAGGGAAGAGGTCCCGGAGGCAGGAGACTAGAGGGCTTCGTGATGTCTAAGGACATGGACAGCATGAATAAAAGTGTAAGAAAACAAAGGAGACTGACCAGAAAGTAAAATATTCGAACCTTTGGAGAGACAGTAGTTCAGAGTACAAACAGGAAACACGGTGTGCTTGAAACACAACAGGCTCATTGCTGCTTCTAGAACAGAGGGTTGTGCTAACTCTGGAAACAGTATTACTAGGTCTATTTGTTAATCTAACAAAACAACTTACCTTTAATGAGTCAACGTGTATATTATAGGAGACCTGGAATCAGACCACTTTGGCAGGGATTGCTCTACAACTGCAGTAATACGAAATATGGATGACCAAGTTCTCTTCGTTGACAGAAACAAGCAAGAACATGTGTTTGAGGATATGACGGATGCTGACATAGGGGGTACTTTTCTCTACTTATTTAAAAACACAGAGATGACCACCCACTTCTTCCCACTCCATTTTACGGCCTACATTTTCAAATGTCAGATCCCATCCTTAGATGGAAGGTCACAGTAGTAACTATAATTTCACTTTAGAGAGTACCCCTTTTTAGTTGGAGTGAGGAATTGGATCCAATAGACACTGGTAGAGTACATGTCACTCTGAGTCTATGTGTGTATCAACAGTTCCCCTATTTCAATTGTATCTCCATAGAAGAACCTTTTCAGGTTGGATCCTTTATCCCCATTGGTTATAGCTGAATATACTGCTGACACCATCAAAATGCAAAGGAAAAATAAAACACAAGCATTTCAAATGAACCTGTCTTCCACCAGAACGTGAGAGTGCCTCTCAAGATAGAAGTTCCAGATACCACAGTTTGGGGCCTAGTTGAATGTATATTCCTGAAAAAGTCCTATTCTAAGATTTTTGCCTTAACAAATGTTTTGAATACTCTGTTGAACATTCAACAATTAAACATAGTCTTTAGACTTAGAATAACGTTCTGTTTGGGGGTTGATTTTATTTTTTATTTGAGACAGGATCTCATTATGTAGCCCTGGCCATCCTGGAACTCACTTTGTAGACCAGGCTGGCCTAAAACTCACAGAGATCTGCCTGCTTCTGCCTCCATAATGCTGGGATTAAAGGTGTGTGCATCCACACCCGGCAGGGTTCATGATATCTTTAACACACTCAAGAAAAATATCAGAAATCAAGAAATATATCAGAATATCTTTAACACTCAGAATATTTTTAACACACTCATGTTGCCTACCCAATGGTTTATAACACCCTGTAAGGATGTTTTAAGGTGTGTCTGGCTAGCTGGGCCTCATGTCTGTTGGCTATTTGGCCAAACCTGAGTTCAAGGTTGTGACTGATCTATTAAGGTAGATCTATCCTTTTGTTAAATTTCTATAGATGCCCATTTTAGGGGGAAAACTACTCTAATTAGTGGCCTCACTTATTAATATTTATTTCAGCTAATGAGCCCCAGACCAGACTGATAATATTTATGTATAAAGATGATAAAGTAAGAGGACTGCCTGTAACCCTCTCTGTGAAGGATACAAAAATGTTTACCCTCTCCTGTAAGGACAAAATCATTTCCTTTAAGGTAAGATTCAACTTCATTTTGGTTTTAGTCATATTAATGCACAAAATTAAAATACAGATATCATCAGACCAACCTTCTATGTAAAGCCCAAAGAGCAGAGACAACCACTGAAATGCATGATACAGGGAACTGCCAAGCCCTTTGACTTGGTTGGCTAACTCTGTCTCTGAGCCTGTCAGAGAGGGAGAGACAGCTGAATGGTTTTTTTTCTCTTAAAGATTTATTTATTTATTATATACACAGTGTTCTGTCTGCATGTTTTGCCTGCACACCAGAAAAGGGCATCAGATCTCATTACAGATGGTTGTGAGCCACCATGTGGTTGCTGGGAATTGAACTCAAGACCTCTGGAAGAGCAATCAATGTTCTTAACCTCTGAGCCATCTCTCCAGTCCCCAACTGAATTTTTTTTATTCAAAAAGGGTTTCTTGTATCCCAGACTGACCTCAAACTCAGTAGTATATAGTTGAGGGTGACCTTGAACTTTTAACCCTGCCATCTCTACTCCCAGGTGTTAGGATTACAGGTATATGTCACCGTGCCCGGTCTCATGCTCAGGGTCTCCCACTAATGCAGATCTTACCCATCGCTGCCATAGACTGGGTTCGGGTAAGACCCAGCTTCATTTCCCCAACATATCACTAGAGCTCTGTGGTCTAGGATTACTTCTCATTTAGACTGTAGGCTTCAGCTTGGCCCTGGAGCATCTCCTGCAGCTTAAGTCTCTCTCTGAGTTGTGGTTTACCAGGCACAGCTTCAGAAGCAGATGCTAATGAGAGAGCAATTTATATTACCATCAGTTCACAGCCCATACTAGTTTGGTAAATGGCAAAGAACTATGGCTGTCAATTTATCTAGTTCAGTTGAAAGCACACCTTCAGAGTCTTCTATGCATTTTAAGAGGGCAGAATGCATTTTTAATTCTAGAGATTTCTTGATCAGTCCACAGGATCATGGGGATCTTTGCTACCATGGGGCCAAAATTAACTCCAAAATATCAGTTCTATGATTAACATAGAAGAACCTCGGGCAGTGTCATATTTTCTAATACATCCTGAAAAGTAGACAAGATGCAAGAACAGGAAAAGCCAAGCACTCCTAGCAGTTACAGGACCAGTGGGAAGGACTGCAGTTTCCAGACATCTAATCCGGACTAGGACCTTGGTGTCTGGACAAAAGATACAGGAATCAGTACTTGGTACTAAACTCAGGACAGAAGGGAGAGAGTACTGTGCACTGTCATGCTTGTCAGGAAAACAGAGTCGGGGACCAGGGGCTGAGTCCATGCAGCTGGGCTATTGGGGAACCAAGATTCAGCTGTGGAACAACTGCTGGGTCTAATCACACTACAGTTCAGTTTCAGGATCCCAGGAAGGAGCTAAGATTCTGACACCTCCTGCACCTCTCATGGCTGATTCAGAAACTAGAGCTCCTGAGCTTAAGGGAGGGTGCCATGAGTGTTTTTAGCTAAGGATGACTGAAGAAGACAAGAACTGAAATTAGCCCAAAGAGATGGTTGTCTTTGCTAGACCTTTACTTCATCATTAGCAGACCTGGACTCTGCTTGGTGGAAGAGAACAGAAGGAAGGTCTCTGGGCATAGGGGAACCAGGAGGTCTCTGTATTGATGAGCTTGCCATGGCGGAAAAGGTCAGAATGGACAGGAAAATGTAAGTTAGGAACTGAAGAGAGGTGGTCAATACTCCTATTGCGCCTATATTTAGAGGGTTTTTTCTTAACTCTTGAAAAAGTAAAGCTTTAAATCTGTTTAGTAATACACTTCTAAATAAATTGTACACGTTCAAATTGTTAAAATACTTTTTAAAAAAAATAGTTCATTTTCTGTATGCATGTCTCTGTGTACGCGCATATTTCTTCGGAGGCCAGAAGGGGGAGTCAGATCCCCTGGTGCTGGAGTTCCGGGCATTTGTGAGCTGCCCCATGTGGGTGCTAGGAGCCAGATTCCAGACTCTGAGAGACCAGAGCAGCAAGCCATCGCTCCGGCCCCAGTTATTTATATCCTTAAAAATTATGTAATATCAGGCTGGGTGGCAGTGGTGCATGCCTTTAATCCTAGCCCTTGGGAGGCAGAGGCAGGTGGGTCTTTGTAAGTTCGAGGCCAACTTAGTCCACAAATGAGTTCCAGGACAGCCAGGACTGTTACACATAGAAACCATCTCGAAAAACAAACAACAACAAAATTATGTAATGTGTGTTTTCTCCACAGGAAATGGATCCACCTAAAAATATCAATGCTACAGAAAGTGATCTCATATTCTTTCAGAGAGGTGTTCCAGGACATGACAAGATGCAATTTGAATCTTCACTGTATAAAGGACACTTTCTAGCTTGTGAAAAGGATGGTGATTTGTTCAAACTCATTTTAAAAAAAAAGAATGAAAATGGGGATAAATCTGTAATGTTCACTCTTACTAGCTTACGTCGAACTTAGGTATTAAGTGTTTTTGTGTTCCAGAAAGATGATTAGAATACATGAACCTTAGAATAATCCATTATGTGTTGCTGTAACAAAATACCTGAGGCTGCATAATTTATAAAGTAAGTAGGTTCATTTGTCTCATGTGTCTAGTCCAATTCCTACTTCCTGGTGAATGGCCCTGACTGCATTACAACATGGAAGATAAAGGGAAAGGGATTAACTGCGCTTGAATTAGCACATGGATGAGCTTCACTTCATTCGTCCTGGAGAGGCATTAGTCCTTTCCAATGCCGGAGCCCTAGTGATCCATTCCAGTATCTCACCACCTCAAGACGGGGTATACTGGGGACCAAGTTTCCAGCACATGTATCACAGCAAATCTACTCTTGTGGGGGTAAAATAAATATCAGTAATGGCCTCAACATGTCATTAAAGTGTGATAATAATTAGATGATATTTTTTTAAGATAGCACTTAGGAGGTAGAGAGATGGCTCAGTGATTCTTCCAGAGAACTCTTGTGTATATGATGGGGGTGTGCACATGCCACACTGAGTGAGTAGAGTCAGTTCTATCCTTCCATCTTTGTGTGGGTTTCAGGTTCCAGGTTCTAGGAATCAAACTCAGATCATCAGGTCTGCATAGCAAGGGCCTTTCTCTGTTGGGTCGTCCGGCTGACTGCATTGTGTGCTCGCTTAGCCATTATTGTGCTGTCTCACTGTGAAAAGGTTGAGCAAGTCAACATTATCGGGTGGTTCACACTGCCTTTGGCCCCAGCTCCAGCAGCTCTGACACTTTCTTCTGGTCTCTGTGGGCACCCCCCCCCCCATACACACCACACACACACACACACACACACACACACACACACACACACACACACACCACACAAACACACACACACACACACACTTAAAAGTAAAACCTAAGCACAGAATACACCTGACAGCAACTTTATTTTATCATCCCTGGCCAGGGCTCCCCGGTCTGTTTGGAGTTAGGAAACTGAAGGACTGAATTCTACCGTTTGCTTTCTTTCTGTCACTTCCTTGAGACCCAGTCTCCCTATGGCCTTGACACCCCCAGTGCAGGTTTTATATGCAGGCACCACCATATGTTTTCTGGGTAGTTCTGTTCTCTCCCCCTTCTCTCCTGACTCCTGATGGCAGATGCTTAAAGAGTGGGGTGGAGTGATGTGATGACAGACACTGGGTTTCGGAGTCAGACAACCTCATTCTGAATCTTGTCCCATAACCTAAGAACCAAAATGAACAAGAGATATGGGCACAGATACACTCTTTCTGGGCGCTCAATGGCCAGGCATATAAAATGGAAACAACAGAAACATCTCTTCCAGAGGGTAGCTGTGTAGATCCCATGAGATAAAGATCTTGGTGGCATACAGTACTGGAGTGCTTTACACTTCTCCAAGTGTCCACCACACACTTCCAACTCAGCTCGTCACTCATACATCACGTCTCAGACATGAGGCTTTCCCTCCCACATGAACTACCCACCCCCACATACCACTTTGGGTTGTTTCTCTTCCTGCAGACTCCTTTCTCCTCTGGAGAAGGATCGCTTCATTGCCTCTGCTCTATTTCCTGACTCTTAGACATACATTGCTTTTTTTTCTTCCTATCTTCTCTCAACACAGGGGCTTTATAATTTAAAGAGAAAATGTTAGCTCATAAAAACCTGTTCTGTTTTCCTTGTTAGTTTTTCCAAATTTCAAGCCCTTGATTTTGCTGCGCAAGAGAATTCTAATTTAACCTAGTGCACAGAAAATAGCCACTCACAATTGGAAATCTTGTTAATGTCCTGACAGTTGTCAAAAGACTACACAGCTGACTAGGCTGTAGTCACAGCTTCAGGCAGCCTCAAAATTTGGCCTTTGGTTTTTTTTCCCCCTTCAGTGGTGTTTGAGATATTGGTTCATGGCTGGGCCTCTCACTCTCATGGTGGACTGGTTATGTTTATTTGTTTGGTTAGTTGGTTGGTTTTTGTCTGGATCTAAATTCAGTGTATTCAACAGAGCTCATGTCTGAAAACCAGAAAGTAAAAACAATAAATGGCATAGTCACTATAGACAAACTTCTAAACGGTCTTATTAAATAAAAAACACGGAGCCAGATATAGGGGTGAAAACCTGAGAGATCAGGGAAGTAGGGAAAGCCACAGCTGACCTCACCTCACTAACTCCGCAGCTCCCAAAGGTCAAGCTACTTCCTGTCTACCCATGCCTGTATGCCTTGCTGTTCTGCCATCTGATTTGCTCTCTCTGTCAAGCTATATCACTTCCTCTTCCTGCCCAGCCCTGTCACTTCCTGTCTGTCTGTACAGACCTCCATGGTTAACTAGTGTTGGAATGTAAGGCATGTGCCTAGCTCTGTTCCCAGTGTGGCCTTGAATTCACAGAGATCCAGACAGATCCCTGCCTGCCAAATGATAGGATTAAAGGCATGTGCTACCATTGCCTGACTTCTATATAGTGATTGGCTTTTTCCTCTGATCTCCAGGCAAGTTTTATTTTATTGGGAGACACAGTATATTGGGGGACACAATACATCACCACAAGTCACTGAAAACAAAGTTTGAGACAAGAGCCCATGAGGCTCATATATATACACATGAACATATACACATACAAAACACACACACACACACACACACACACACACACACACACATACAAAGACTGATTAGAGTTGCTGATAGGCTGTGGTCCAGCTAGTCCAACAACGGCTCTCTACCAACAGAAAGTCCAAGAATCTAGAAGTTGCTCAATCCATGATGCTGGATATCTCAGCTAATCTTCAGTACACACCTGATCCCAAAGAATCAGGCTCTAATGCCAGTGAAGGAATGTACTCACCAGTGAGTGTAAGGGTGAGCAGTCAAAAGGGAGCAAGCTTCCTTCTTCCATGTCCTTTATAATCTGCCATTAGAAGGTGTGGCCCAGATTAAAGGTAGGTCTTACCACCTCAAAAGATCTGGATTAAGGTGTATCTTCTCATCCCAAAATATCTAAATTAAAAGTTGGTCTTTCCCACTTCAAATGATTTAAAGAAAAATTTCCTTGCCGGGTGGTGGTGGCACATACCTTTAATCCCAGTACTTGGGAGGCATAGGCCAACCTGGTCTATAGAGCAAGTTCCAGGACAGGCTCCAAAACCACACAGAAAAACCCTGTCTTGAAGGAAAAAAAAAAAAAAGGAAAAAAGAAAGAAAGAAAGAAAAATTTCCTCACAGGTGTACCCAGCCACTTGTGTTTTTGTTATTCCAGATATAGTCAAGTTGACAACCAAGAATAGCCATCATAGGCTCTTAAACTGAAAGAATCTGCAAGATGTCTTCGGAATCGTTAATCACTTTGCTGTAGCTTTTTTATTAAAAAAAATGAAGATTTTTTTCAAAAAGCTTTCAGATGTTACACTCTGAAAACAATATATTTTTAAGAGTTTATTTTAATTTCTAATGTATGTATATGCATGGGATAAGTTCAGTGTCCACGGAGGCCAGAGGAGGGCGTCGGATCCTCTGGAACTGGAGTCACAGGCAGTTGTGAGCCTCACAGTATAGGTGCTGGGAACTGAACTTCAGTTCTCTGCAAGAATGGAAAGCATTCTTAACTGCTGAGCCGTCTCTCCAGCCCCACAATATGTTTAGTATCAGAAGCACACAATATTTTTAATATCAGGAGTTTGGCTGTCTCCACCTATGTGGTTGACACCCTTGGTCACTGTTCTAGGATCCATTTTGCCTCCTTCCTTATGTATGCAGTTTGCTCGAGTCAATGGTGTTGATTGACAGAGCTACCCTCTTGCCTCCCAAAGCCACTGGCAGAGTTCCATTCACTTGGGCACGCCTTGATGACATTTCCTAATATACAGTGGTCCTTTGAGGGCGAGTGTGGGAAGGATGTTGGTCCAAATCAAAGTTCAGTATTTTCCCATAGTTGAGAGAAGAGAAATTCCTTTCTCAACAGGAATGGGTGAGGCCAGGAACTGATGTAGTCATTATTTGCTTAATATTAAATCATTTTGTACTATAAGTAGGAAAAGAGCCAGCCTTAGGAGAAAGCCAACACCCAGAGGGAAGAGCAAGGGAGCCAGTGCCTGATAAAAATCCCTTCCGCCTCTGATCTTTTAACACTGAGCATCGATCAGCATTAACTGGATTTCCTATTGCTGTTATCCAAGAGCTTCCAGACTAATCCAGTCAGCCTTAGGAATGCTCCTTAGAACACTGAATGTCCCGGCTTTCTGGACTCAGCTGGATTGCACTGAGGAAGTTCAGGTCTTAGCTGCTATCCACCCCAATTTCTTTTACATGGGGGGCTCCACTCTGCAGACAGCATAGGGGCCCTCTATTTTTGTGTCTAGTGTCAGTGAGGAATGTCAGCCTCCATCTCAGCCCTAGAACTCCACAGGGAAGCTCTCATTGGATCCCCTCCCACCTCTGCCCCAGACCTGCTTTTTCAGGAGGTGGCTGAGCCTGCACAGCCCGTAAATCCACATCACTGGTCTCAGAACCACATGCCATTTGGGTCCTTTAATGTTCCGAGGCTGGACTGTTGGTTCAGTATAGAGTGAAATGGGCACATGGAGGGGGTAAAGGAAGGACGAGCAGAGGTTCAAAGTCATCCTTAATTACATAGCAAGTATAGAGCTAGCCTGGGATAGATGAGACCTTTCCTGGAAAAAAAATGAAGAAGAAGAAATTAAAAAAAAAAAAATAGGGAGCTGCTGAGAGGGCAGCTTGCTTCAGGGCCTGGGACCTCAGTTTGATTCCCAGAACCCACATGGTGGAGGAGAAGAACCAACTCCTGGGAGTTGTCCTCTGACCTCCACTTACTTGTAACGCCTTGTAACATGGGCATGTGTGCAAATAAATAAGTCAAATATAATTCACAAATTTGCAAGCCTCCAAAGCTCTGAAGTCCTGAGGACCCTAGTCAAGAGCCTAGACTGTCTGTGCTGAGGGGCAGAAGGTGATATCTGCGACTTACGCTTTGTCATTTATCAGTGGCTGGTAGCCTCAGAATCTTTCATGGTTAAAGATTTACCATAGAAAACAGCATGCTAATACCTTCTGGGCCAAGACTGGTGAGGTCCCAAGTACAGCAGGCTGCACACGATGTGCAGAACCAACGCACTGGCCCTGCCTGGTCAGCGTTCCTCTTTCACCTTGATAAAACACTGCACACCCAAGTCTTCCAGTAAGTAACTGGAAAGATGCCACCTTTCCTCGCACCTTGACATGGGTAGTTGAACCTAGGCGAGGGACCAAACGTGCCCATACTAAATGCCTGGTATATGCCAGCAACGTGTCATTCACCGCACAGATGCCCACAAATCAAGTTCCTAACTCCAAGGTCAGGCTGGTCTCAGGAAGGTGCATGCAAGCTGTTTAAGGAAGCAAAGGCAGCCTGAAGGGTAAGCCCAAGACAGGGTTTCCTCACTCTTCTAGGTAGACATTAACCCATGGTCTCCTTTTATTAGTAGTAGCAGCAGTATTAGTATTTACTAGTATTAATAGTAGTAGTAGTATGTTTGTGTGTGTGCATGCACACACATGCACCTGTGATTGCATGCTCACCATGATTCATGTGTGGAGGTCAGAGGACGACTTTTAAGAGTGAATTTTCTCCCCCTCCACCATGTGAATCCTGGGGGTTGAGCTCAGGTCATCAGGCTTGGCAGCAAGCACCTTTACCTGTTGAGCCTTCTCACTGACCGGATTTGGAACTTCTGACCCTCCTACCTCAGTCTCCAAAGTTCTAGCATTACAGGCATGTGCCACCATGCCCAGCCCAACTATGGGTTCATGTTCACGTTTGCATAAAGGTCATAACTTTATCTTATTTGGAAGTTATCATTTAACTACACAAGAGAGGGAGAGGTGATCTAAGTCAGTGGGATAAAGTGAGGACATGAAGAAGACAGGGTTCTCTAGGCAGGTGAGGGGCTCAATCAGAAGTCAGCTCCCCTAAAAGACTCCAAGAGATCAGTTCTTCTTTTTTCACAGCTGTTATTCTTATGGGTTGAGGCAGGGTCTCCTATAATCCCAGGCTGATCTCAAATTCACTTTGTAGCTGAAGAGAACCCTGAGCTCCTGATTCTCTTGACTCAGCTTCACAGATCTGGGATGACAGGCACGAACTGCCATCCCCACCTTACTTAGAATGAAACCTGCTAAAGGTGGATTAATGCCTCAATCTAAGTCAGGCAACGGCACAATCTCAGACTTCTGCCTTTCCAGGCACCCATTACACTTGCAATTAATTAGCTGAGAACTTAGATTTTTAGAGACAGGGTTTCACTATGTAGCCTTGGCTGGCCTGGAACTTGTAATGTAGACCAGGCTAGCCTTGAACTCACAATGATCTGCCTGCCCTTGCTTCCTGAGTGCCAGAATTGAAGGTGTGAGCTACCATGTCTGGCTTATCAGAAAAAAAAAACCAAAACAAACAAACAAACAAAAAAAAAAAACAATGCTCAAATTCTGACCCTTGAACCTGAAGCCCATGTCCTTGTCCCATGGTCAGGCCACTAAGATCAGGCAAAACCAGGGAGCTCAGTCTTGCCTATCAAATGTCTGATTTCTCCTTCTCAAGATATAGAACATCCCACGCCGGGGCAGTGGTGGCGCACGCCTTTAATCCCACCACTGAGGCAGAGCCAGGCGAATCTCTGTGAGTTTGAGGCCAGCCTGGGCTACCAAGTGAGTTCCAGAAAAGGCGCAAAGCTACACAGAGAAACCCTGTCTCGAAAAACGAAA